>JAYRBW010023230.1:0-12570 GCA_036023295.1 Invenusta paracnida
AATATGAAAATATTTATTTGTTAAATTAGTTTTAAATAATTTATATAATTCGGTTAGGGTTACAAAAAAAATCGTCATGAAAAAAAAATCGTACAGTTTAATGAAAATTTCACGCGAATTCAAAAATTTTTCATGCGGATTTATACATACATCACGCGCGAGATCTCGCTCATAAAAGGCCATCCAAAAAAAATTTGGTGTCAGGAAAAATATATTTGTCTGGAAGATTGAACCCTGATAATCATGGTGTGGTTGCTAGCTTATAGTAGTGTATAGAGATTATTTCTAAGTTCTTAATTACATCTATTTATTTTCTGAAAAAAATTAAATTATGGTCAAGAACTCCACAATCACTGTTTTCTCTTACATATTATGACATTTTTCTTAAATAGCTTTTTACTTATAGACATTTTGTCTTAAGACTAATCAGAAACTTGCCATATATATTGCATATATACCATTTGCAAAATGGACATACTAGCAAATTTTAAATTCAAATTTATCATTCATCACTGGTACATACAGCTCACAAAGCCACAGTATGTGAATTTTGTCAATTATACATACCAGCATTTATAAATAGAATATTATTATTAATGTAGTCTACAATATTTAAAAATTTAATTTATAAATCATATTATTAGAGAATAGTAAAACAAATCACTTTCTATAGTTGTTTTTTTATTTAAACTTTAATCTTTTAAGTTTGCCAACTATACTGTATATAACATTGACAAATGCTGATATAAAACATTTTATGTATGACATTTTTTCATATTTGCTAACTGCATACCATTGCTATTTATAAATACATATATTAAAGATTGGCTTTCAAATTTGTCAATCATATATACCATTAACAAATAAATATATCAAACACTTTAATTAGATAATGATTTGATTTCAAATAAATAAATAATTCAAAATGTGTAGATAAAAATAAAACAACTTGTTCATTGGCAGTTCAGAATTTATCAGAATTCATACATTGTTTTTAAAAATTGGAGGTTAAATGTCCTTTAACATTGTTTTATTTCTTATTTGTCATATCTGTCTATATGTAATATATATAGCTATTTTTATTGGTGTGTGATTAACTAAATAAAATAACATTTTTGCATAATAGCTTTGCCAGCATTACATTTTTATATCCCCTTATATATTCACAATTTGTCTAAATAAAAGTGTTTCTGGTACAACATAAAGCTTTAAATTTAGAATATTAATTTATTTTTAAAGGAATGTCCTTTTAAGGTAGTATAATGTATATACAGGTGTATATATAACTAAAATTAATTTTAAATGCTCTGATAGCATGTACATATTAGTAGCTGATAAGTAAATACTCATTTTGTACACAAAATATGTACATTCTTTTATTTGATGATGCATAAGAACAATTGGTAAACATTTAATAAACTATATATTATGTAAACTTTTGTAGAGTATTTAAAATTGCGCTGCAATTATCTAAATCTATGTTTCCCTCATATCAACAGATTGAAATTTTTTGCTTATATTATGTCCCCCTCCCCTCCCCCCTTATATTGGCTTAATTTAATATGGACTCTCCAATTTTAGATATGTATGTTCATTTAAATATATCAGCATAATTGTAAGTTTCCAATTTAAAGATATAATTTCATATATACAGTGATGCTGCCACTGCACATTTTCTGTCTTTTGCTGCATGATTGTGTGGAAATACAAAATTTCTCATAAATCTGTGCAGAAATAGCAAATTTTGTCTTATGTATTTTTTATGTATGTAACAGCTTTTGGCATTGCTCCCTATATTAATAATGAGCAAATACTAAATCCAGTTTTAAAAGACAAGTTCTTTTGTTTGCTGTTATATTAGGGCAGTGTTAATTATTCAAGTAAATGGTTGGTGGTTCTTGTAAGGTATCTTAACTAAAACCGACCTCATACAGACTTTTTTTTCATTGGATGAACTTAGTAATGCCACAGCTTAGGGGCTTGCTGATGTTGTAAAGAGTCAGCTTCAGTCTCAAGAAATCCTATTGACAAATTATTTAGCCGTGATGTCTGATAGCACAAATGTTAATAGAGCAGAGAAAGGTGGTGTAATTGCAAAACTGAGAAAACATGTGCTAAATATACTTGAACATGTCAGGAACTTTTGGACATGGATTGAAATTTCTGCAACATGTGTCTTCAAGTTGGCTACAGATTTTTTTGAAATTTCTCGCAATTTCTTGAGTTGTATTCAGCTCTGAAAAAGTTTTTTGTTGAATTTCTGCCTTCAGAGAGGAAAAAGAAAAGAGTACAAGATATATTTTTGGCACTCAATTCACCATATGCGATTGTTTATCTACAGAACAGTTTCTATTCTATGCCCTGAATCTGTTAAAGTGGTTTGAAATGTTTTTTTTATCTTTTGAAACTATAATCTATTCATTATATTCCAATATGATTCAGCTGATCATACACATTTTCCAGTGTTTCATTAAAGCAGATATTATTGTCAGTTTTACAGACCTAAAAAACATTCAGTGCATCTTGTATAAGCAGCAGCTGAAACACTCAGAACTTCTGATTGGCAAAGCTTCCAGAAAATATCTCCAAAATGACCACTTGACTGCTTCACAAATTGCCTTATTTTATAAACTTTTTCAAATGTTCTACGCAGAGATGGTGACATTTTTAGTGGCGCCATTATCTTCACGATGATCATTCTGATTTCAAAAAAATTCCAAACTTTTGGGCTACTAGTGATTAAAACATTTTACACCAATTTGCTTGTCATATTCTAGTTTTGTGGCAAGGAAATGCCACCACTGAAAGACTTATGAGTTGGCTGAAACATTTGGTCACTGATGACTGCAACTGTTTACAAGATCCTTCCTTGAACAAACTTTTGTGCATAGTGTAAAATCCCACCTTGTATCTCGCAAAATATGGAGCTCTCCTTTTTGCATCAACAACAATCTGCGCTAGAAAAACAGAAATGATAAACTGACTTACAATGCCTACTTGAAGAAATAAAGAGAGTTAAGTGAAAACGAAAAAAATCGGAAAAAAGACAAAGAATGAGGCTGAAAAACGGAAAAGGGGATAAGAAAAGGGAAAGCTGAAGACCTTGCTTCAAAGAAAAAATGTTTAGCTAAGGATTATCTTGTTGAAGCTCAAAAATTGACAGCATAAAAAATCTCATTGAGCAAGTGTGCTGATCAAACAAATTCTAAAAAACAATAGAATTAACAACACTTCCCTATTTCAAAACACTATCTGTTTCAATGCATATTCTTATGTTTATTGTTGAAATAAGCAACTATATGTCTTGATTATAACTGAGTTATGTACTAGGTTAATTACATTTTGTATTATTTGATTACAGCGTTTGTTATATTTACCTTTTTTTAATTACTCTTTTTGTTATTTGCTTGTAATATTGAGATTATTTTCTTCATTGAGATAATTGCTAGAATTATTTGTTCTTTGTTTTAATTGGATATTCTTAAAATCATAAAATTACTAGTATTATTCTGTTGTTTCCCTTGGCATAACATGTACATCATACTTAATTTAAAATTTGTATAAACCATTTGATATATAATATATATATATTTATACACACAATATGTTCAATTATACACACATTTTGGAACAATTCCATTTGCTTCTACTGTATTTTTTGGAAAAATTGATAAGTACTTTACTACATATACATAATTGTAAACAGGAACACATTTGATAAAAAAGTTAAAATGTGCTTCTAGAAATGTTATTTTTAACTGTATGCAGTGTTGCCACAAGCTGCAATATATATGGCACTGCGATATTTTGACAAAAAAGCTGTGATATTCAATATTATTGGCATTACCTGCAATATTCAAACAATAAATTTTAGCATGTACATTTTTTTGTGACTATTTTGTCGAATTATACTTATATTATAAACTGTGCCTACTTAATATCCATATTCCTCTAAAGATGCACAAGTCATTCTTATTGATTTATTGACACTGTTGGTATAGGTTGATGTCAAGAGAGCCAGAGAAAGAAGTGAGAGATTGCTGCTATTGTGAAATAACTGCATTTCAATGTACTTTCAAACTGCCTTAATGAAATGTGGTCCCTAAAATTATATTTGGTTGAGAGGACTATCCTTCAGGGTGGCCATGGGTACTTGAAATTCAAGTATATATTTGAATATACTTGAATTTAAAAATTTATCAAAAATATACTTGAATATACTTGAATTTTGGCTATTTTCCTAAAATATACTTGAATATACTTGAATTTTGTCACTATAAGAAAATAAAAAAATGTATTAGTAAAACAACTATAGTCACAATCCAAGTAATGGGAATACTGGTTAGATGAACATAGATGGCTTTGACTGGTCACCCTGTTAGTGGAATAGGATAATTTTCTATTTTGTTGGTTTTGGACCTGAACATGGTTCATAATTTGTCAGGGTAGTCAGGGTATTGTTAGGGTATTTCAATATCCTGAAAAATGTCAGGGTAGATTTTATTTTGGCATAATTTAAATTTTTTAATGCAATATTATATTGAAATTATGATAAGGAAAACGAAATAAAAACTGTACTTATATATTATCATTATTTATTGTTGATTTATTATTATATATTTAAAGGTAGTATATCAAACTATGAATGTAGTACTAATTTAATATATGTATTAATAATTTATAGCTTACTTCTAAAAAAGTAAATAGTTCTATGTAATTTTGCTTCCCATGTATAAAATAACACCCCAATGATGAACATGATATGTAACATGTAGCAATTAATTCATGGTTTACCCTTTATTAATATAGCTTACTACAGGGTGTATGTCTGGGAAATTTTGAAATGTCAGGGTGAAGATTTTCACAAACTGTTATCAACCATGTCTTAGGATAGGATTAAAGACAGCCAAATGAACTGCTCACCTACATCCTCATTGTGGTGGGCAGTTTATCTGGGATCTATTCTGAACACAGGCACATGGCCATGCTTGCTGCTCTGTTTCAGATGCAAAGGCGGCGAACTCTTCGACTACCTCACGAAAGTCGTGACTCTCTCCGAGAAGCGCACTCGAGCTCTGATGCGCCAGATCTTCGACGCCGTCCGCTTCATCCACAGCAAGGGGATCGTCCATCGGGACCTCAAGCCGGAGAACATCCTCCTGGACGACGATCTGAACATCAAGATCACTGACATGGGCCTCGCGGTCTTTGACGATGACGAGGACGAACTAGTCGGTATGTGATGCAGTGTGTTTGTCAATTATATTAGCGCCGTTCTCTCCCTTTGGCTCAAAGATTGTCCGATTCAGTCTGAGATCTTGCAAAACATCGGCCGTATTTCAAATGTTTAGAGAACTTCAGGACTTATTAAGTGGTTTTAAATTGTGGCACTATATTAGGTGAGTGACAATTTAAGATAAGTTGAAATATAAAACTTCATCATACCTGCCAACTGTCCCAGATTTCGGGCTTGTTCCGGAAAAGTCTTGAAATGTCCCGAATTCTGATTTTTTAAACATAAAACAAGTTGTCTGTCCATCATTTTTAGTGTTACAATTATTGCATGACTATTACACATATAAAAAAACTTCCTCTGAAATCTTTTACTTTTCATCAATCGTCTCCTCGTGTTTTGCAACCACCAGTCGAGGTGACAAGAAGTGATGTTGTCTGGTATAAACTGAGAACGTGGAGAGACATTGTTAGGACAACTCCATCTGAGGAGCTCCCCTATGTGCCGATGTTAGGGGAATCCTCTCAAATTCCTCCTAGCAACGCTTGAGGTGCCTTTGATTAACAAGTTGGGTGACCGTGTCCAACTTACTCACTCAATTTTAAGGAAAGTGTAAAAGTGCTCCGATGGAAAGTTTGAAAGCTATAAACAGTCTCCCTAAACATTACTGTTGTACGCAGAATGTAATGTTGAATTTATGTTTATTTCTTTATTTCTACTATATTCCAAGATTTTGATGAATACTTTTGTGGTATCTTGCCATAATTTAGCGGATTAAAAACTCCATACAATTGTGAAAGACAGTCAAATGTCTACAACGATGTATGAACTAATATTAACTTAATGCATACATATTTATAGCAATAATCATTTTATGTATGATATCAATTTATTATTTGGACAACTGAATATTTACAATCATGTATACTATTTCAAAATGATAGGATATTATTATATACACTCATGTAGAGCTATATTGACAAATTTGTCCAGCATTATCCAGTTTTATATATAATGTTTTCAATAATTATTTATACATATATATATAAAACAAATTGTCTAAGATGCGTAAAATGTTTATTTTAATAATTAAATTTATAAAAAACATTCCGCTCGTGAGCTGGAATGTTTGTGTAAATATTGTGTCCCAGATTACGAGTAGTACAGGCAGGGCTGGACAGCGCGCTGTTTCGGCCTTGTTGGGTCTCTTCAGCAGCCCGCACCACTCGTAATGCTGTCAAATACAGCCGCAGCATGCCACCAATTTACTGCACATGCATCTTAGACCACGTTTACACTCCAGCCAGACAGCGGTACCGGCTTCTGTGGCTAACTGCGAGTTCAGATGTTCATTTTATTTATCAACTACAACTTGGCCTTCAGGCAGAGTGTGTAAATTTGGTCTAAGATACATGTGCAGTAAATTGGTGGCATGCTGCGGCTGTATTTGACAGTATTACGAGTGGTGCGGGCTGCTGAAGAGACCCAACAAGGCCGAAACAGAGCGTTGTCCAGCCCTCCCTGTACTACTCGTAATCTACGATAGTAGTATGACGTCACCTATTTTACTGCAGAAAGTTTCACTTTATCCACCGAGACACTCCTTGGCATCCGAAATATATGATGTTGTGGTAGATTGCACATTAATCTTGATATTTAACTAGTTAGAGAACCATAAACCGATCTGACATGCGATTTTGAAGACCATTTTAGAGATAATAAGAAGCATTTTTGGACTTAAATATTCCAATAAAACTGCAAGACACTTATTTGCAATGAAACTTATCCAACTATTATTTTAAACATCTCCGACCAAAATGTCTTCATTGATAATGATTCTGTTCTTTGACCTGCGCAGAGACTCGCGGTACTCCCGGCTATCTGGCCCCGGAGGTCCTCAACGTTGGTTACAATGATACCGCGCCGCCCTACTCCCAGCCCGTGGACCTGTGGGCCTGCGGAGTCATTATGTACACTCTCCTGGTGGGCTGTCCGCCCTTCTGGAACCGCAAGGAGCACCTCATGCTGCGTCAGATCATGCAGGGGCGTTACACCTTTCACAGTCCCGAGTGGGATGACATCAGCGAGCCACCGAAAGATTTGGTGAGTACACCTTGGCTTGTGATTGCTGGATCTGGGAGATTCATAATTCCCACGGGGTGAAGCTGGGGTGTCAGCTGTCAGCTACCTCACGCTGACAGCTGTCTCTTCCGAGCTTATCAGTGTCTTTCGCATACCATACTTCTAAAATATTTGGCAAAGTGCACTTTTATACTTTGAGTCTTAAGTTATGACTCGATTTTATGGGATTTAAAAAACAAATTATGGTGTTAACGCTTTATTATGAAATTTTTATCGTTTTATCAAAAACATGAACCTCAAACTAGGCTGCTATTTAACAAATTTCCGCTTTTCATTGAAATTCTCACATTTTTAGTCAAATACATGTTTTTCTAGTTTCTTTTTTGTGCTCTTTTTAGGCCAATATTGTCAAAAGAGTTAATTTCACGAAGAAATGTGTTTTCCAATAGAAGGCTGATCACGAAAAGAATAAAAAAATTAGAAGCAACATGTTTTTGTCGAAATTGGCCCCTTTCAAAATGATTTCCAAATTCTCCTTTAAAATTTAGGAGGAGATTATATTTTAGATTGAGAAATTAGGTCACAAATAGCTGTCTACGTTGAACTGTTTTGTGAGACATTGTATGTTAGTACGTTTATCACTTCTTTTTTTTCGATTGAATTCGTCAGATTCGCAAGCTGTTGGTTGTTGACTCTTCCCAACGTCTGACTGTTGAAGGTGCCCTTGAGCATGAGTTCTTCCAGGGCCAAGTGAGTTTTTGTTGCTTTCTAACTTTCACTAATTGACATATCTTGCGCTTTAGTGTATTATTTTTTTGTTTTCAGGAAATTCTTGTTCAAGAATTCAATGCTAAGAGGAAATTTAAAGTAAGATTTTTTAAAGGATTTTTGTAATTCATATTTGATGTATAATTTGAAAATTATAGATTTATCATTAATTCAAAATATTTATTAATACTATTGTTATAAATTAAATACTTAAAATTGTGTTAATTCATTAATTTTACTTTACATATGATTGAATGATTTCTATTAAATATCTTACATTTTTATTATAATATACAGTTTACTACTTACAAGTAGTATACTGCATATAGAAGTAAAAAAGTAAAATTTATCTAAATTTCCGTCAATAATTATCTATCCGTTGAAATCTGTTCCTCAGGCGGCCGGAATGTCTATCCAGTTCATCCACCGACTCCAGAAGATGCGGACTCGTGTGCCAGTTATGTCGCAAGATCAGCTCCGCGGGGACCCTTACTCGAACCGCCGATTCCGCAAACTTATCGACAGTGTTGCCTTTGATGTTTACTCCCACTGGGTGAAGAAAGGCGATGACCAGAATCGGGCTGCTCTCTTCGAGTCTTCGCCCAAGCGAGATCTAGTCTCGAGTCCCAGTAGTGATCACCACCATAGCGTGTTCCAAATCTAGTCGTGCTTTGACTTATTTTCACTCCTCTGCTTTGCTGTCAATCTGTAAACAGAGGCCTAATAGGTTAGAAATTCGAAATCCAGACTACCTGCTATGTATGTGTGTAACACTTTCAGATACTTCATGTTGGTGAGTCAATTGACACATATATTACCGGTCTTGAAAGTTTATTTTACAGGAAATAATTACAAAAGTTAGGAATAAATTGCTCACAATAGATGTTCTTGTTTTCTTGTACTACTTATAAAGCGAAGAATAATTCATTTCCTACTTTTAAACGACTGAATAACTATCTATTGTGTTACTATATTTTGTCTTTAAAGCTTGTAATTTTTATATAAGTGTCGATTTTATAATAATTCTCGTGTTTTTATCTCCATCTAGGCAACCTTTTACCATTCTAAACCATATCAATATAATAGAGCCCTGTTTGATATCTAAATGCCTCGTTGTCCAGGTTTCCTCCCCCCTGCAACACATAGGTCTGGTAACTATGTGTTTCATGAGCTTCGCAGTCCTGCATGTACTACCTTCCTTTCCTCCACATTGTTCGTGGGAATCTCAAGCTATATTTATTTCATTGAGAAGTGCTACGGCTATAGTGCTACTACTTTGTTCATTTCCCTGTCTTCTGTAACTTTACTGCTAAACTATAATACCTATTACTATGTAGCACCTAGTCCGGTATGGTGCTGGTGGGTGTTTGCGAATCTGTATCCTTCTTCCTTGGTGAGTTGGAAAAGTCACTTGTATAATAAATTCAATTATAAACAAAGTGTGTTAGGATCAACTATCTATGACAATATTTTCTGGCCCAATTCTTGACTGTATATTCGTACGAGTGTTAGTTCATCGTGATTAACTACTCGTAATGATATTCTTAAAACCATTAGTTTAAACCCACTGTAATTATAGTAATATTTTATCTTTAGTATCCAACGATATTGGTAAATGTTCAGACTCGTAAGAACAGATGGCATCCTCTAATTATTTTTTATACCATTTCTCATGTCTTATCCCAGATTCTCTCTTATTGTTATTGTTAGCCCGCAGTGCATCCTTAGTTTTGCCTGGTTTGTTCTATGACCTTGTTTCTTTCAAGTAACTATACCCCAAATGACGTCATAATACATATATTTATGTGCGCTTTTCGAATTGGTTTGCAAATATTTGGGTTTCCAAATGAACCATGTACGTAGATAATGCTAATACATATACAGTTACTTTATATAGCTATTTTATCATTCTTGACTGCTAAATACCCTTTTTTCTACTTAATAATGAATTGTAAACATTGATTCTACACTATATAACTGCACAATTAATGTAACATCCTGTATTTTGTGATGAACATAGTATGTTTTAATTTGAAAGGAAAATAAATATTTCTTTCTTATAATCGTTTTTATATTTCTTTATTTCATAAAAGTGTTTAATAGTTATATACGTTATGTTATGAAGTAAAACTTTGTATTATTTACTGTTTGATATTGAACTGTGTTTGTTGCTTTAGAGGGATTCATTTGAGGCCCGCAAAGGTTAGAGTTTGGAAAGACAAGTCAAAGTAAAGACAGAAATAAAATTAGGCCTTTGACTCGAATTGTGTGGTTCTAATAACTTGTATTTGGGAAATGTTATTTTTAAATGGCTACTTATTTCTGTTTCACTCTCACAATATGCTATCAATAACACTGAACCAAATTGTATGTAGTTGATGTTTGTAATTATAACATTTGAAAATATATTTAAAAAAAAGTAGGCGAGAGTCGCCTGCTTAAAATGGAAATAAACAGAAAATGTTGTCTTTTTCTATCCACGTTACTGGTTACTGTCCAAAAATTGATCAAACTGACATTCACATGCCCGATCCTTATTATTATATTTTACTGCATTACTTTCCGAGAGCTTCTTAGTAGAGTATTTATTATTACACTACATTGTGCTTTTATATAATTCTACATACAGTGTGTATAACAATGCAATACAAATATTTGACATTTTTAACGATTGTCCTCTTTTATTTTGATAAGAATAAATGCACTAATTTTTTTGGCAATGCCCGAAAAATTAAGAATAGTTCTGTAAGAATACTGATATTTCTTTGATTTTCAATTTCAAGTAGTTTAGGCAGCTCAGTTGGTAGAGCGTTGGTCTTGTGTTCAGAAGGTCCTGGGTTCTAATCCCACCCTAGCTAGCAGCTTGTTCGGTGTTGAAACACTTTGAATACCTTATGTAGATAGAATCTGTTTATATAAAAAAGTTAATAATAATGGTACTGTTAGGTAGTGGAACCTATTACAGGTAACAATCATACTTTATTTCTGGGATCAATAATTTTTTCAATCAAAGTTACTTCGAATTTGAAGGAATATCAGCTGCTCTGCAGGATTGTAGCCAAACAATTCAACAGTATTAATTTCAGTTTTTCTAAGGTAACGTATATTTACTACATATTAACAAAATTATATTAATGCGAAAACAGTACCTGACCGATATTGACTACAGGACAGGTTGCACCAAAGTTGGCCTTTTCTTTTTTAATGTAATAGCTTATTTAACATCCTCAGTTGGGTTGGGTTGTATCAGCTTAAATCCTAACCTAAGAGTGGTTATCCAAGGGATTTCTATATATTCGCATAATTGTAATTTTATGCGCTTTTTATTGAGCTTAATGAATTAATTGTATTTTGTTTATACGTGCTCTTTCATATCTTTTCTTTAATTCTGATTTACTGATTTATATTTTCTAAATGTTTATACTAGGTATAAGGTAGTCAGCGTTTAAACTTCAAAACAGTATGAATCATATTTAAAAATATCTGTATGCGTACTTACTATGTATATTGTTGATAACATTTGTAAATATAGTTAATATTACACAGATATTTATATATATACAATCAGTTATATGATATATGTGCAATATTTACTATTTTTAAATATAGTATCTAGTATATACATACATTGTAAGTACGCTTACTGATATTATTTTTAAATATTAATACTAATTTTATCTTATGATACATAAATAAACGTTATAAAATACGATTTTAAATCAGGATATGTCATTGTTTTTTCAACTAACCGGTTTTCAGTTTCTTCATCTACGCTTTCCCATTGCGTATTCTTGTCTTTTAGTGTCAATTAAGAATTAATCGTTCCAAATAGTTTTTCATATCTGAGTTATAATTGGCTTCAACTAATATTTATAATAGTCTCTTGCTTCGACAATTTTGCTTTGGCGATCTTTCGCCAGTATTATATAGCATTTTATTCTTGGCGCTTTTTATGTCAATTTCATCAATGGCTCAACTACGTATATCTTCAACATTATTTTAACATTTGGTATAACAACTAACTTATCATGGCTTTCATGTTTTAAGAAGATTGCTGTCGTATTTTAAATAATAATAATTAAAAGAAAAAACACCTTTTCACAGAAATTGACTTTAAGTCAACGCCTGATGTATCGTGACCTTTAGCGTTGCGAAATGACCTTTACTCAACCATTCAAAACAATAATTGTCTACGATTTCATATGCTCACTAAATGTTAATAATAATGATAATTTGGACTTTTGAAACACCCTGTATAGATACCCCTTAAAGTTCTTAAGGAATACGTTGATAACGAAATGAACTTTTGAATGCACTCTTATAGTCTAATTTATTAACTGTCAAAGATAGACCTATTCTCCTTAGCATTAATGACTAAGGCTGCTATAGCATCCTTCAGGCTAATTGCTTACGCTCTTGTTCTTGGCTTGGCCTATTCTCCTTAGCATTAATGACTAGAGCTGCTAGCATCTCTCAAGCTAATTGCT
>JAYRBW010023241.1:0-12567 GCA_036023295.1 Invenusta paracnida
ATTTTTTTCGGTGGAATATTCTCGAGTAATAGTAAAAAAAATTATTACTCGAGATTCTCGAGTAATAGATATAACGTAACATAAATGCTTGGTGCAATTTTTATATTGATTTTATCATTGGCTAAACTACTTGTCTTACATTAATTATTTTAACGTTTTTACTCTGAGCTCGTTTATTAGTTTTCATTTCTGCGACGCTATCGTTTTTTGTTTTGATATTAATTGCATTTAACAATTCATATGCAAATTATTTATCTAAAGTATGACAAATAAAAGTAAAATAACTTTTTTAAAAAGGATGTTAACATAAAAAGTATGATAAAACCTTAAATATGATCTGTTATATAAAAATATAACAAAATAATAAACATAAAAACCTTGGCGTAAAATACTTTTTTTAAATTGATACAATTAAGGCATCACTAATGATATTAATTTTTATCAATGAGATTTAGATATTACCATGATCGTATGAGTTCTATGCCAGATACTGTGGGATTTTAAATTTAAGTTTTGGTATAACGTTTTATTAGAAATTTACTAATTTTATCAAAAAAGAATCTCAACGTATATATATTGCCATATCAAGATTTTCCACTTTCAATTGACATTTTTGTTTAATCGCATGATTTACTTAGATTTAGATTGCTAGTCTCTTTTTGCGCTTTTGATAAGTTTATGATGAAAAAACTCAGTCGATTCCACATGTTCCGCTTCATCTTAAAATAGTTATATTTTTGTTTAATCTCATATGGCTTTCTTCCTAAGATGTAATCTTTTGTAGTCAATTCTGTGCAAATATTTCGTAACATATTGTTAGATTTAATATTATTGTACTACTGATTTTGATTAAAAATTCCGACCATTCTTCCCAAATCATTGTTTTTACACGAAAAATATATTTTCCGAGAATATGTCAACATAATCTATATTATGCATGTTAACAGCCAGCATTATAACAATTTATTCTTGGCGCCATTTTATATTAATTTGATAAAAAAGGTTCAAGGAAAACGAGATTTGGATAAGTTATGCGAAGAGATCAATTTCGATAAAAAATGTTACTTATATAATAATTTTTAATGAGTAATTCTTGGAAATAATTTGATATCAATTTCTTCAAAGGCTGAACTATTATACTGATGTTAAGAAATATTTAACATTTTGTCAATGAGTTCGTTTCTTGAATTTAAATTTTGCGACGCTTTTGTTTTTATTTTAATGAAAATAATAAAGAAGGAACATTTTAAAATAAAAATTGACCCCTTTCAGAAAAGTATACAAATACCCTTTCAAAAATTCAATTTACTTTAATATTCAAATTAAGTTTTTTAATACATTTAAATTTTGATATATTATTTGTTAAAATGGGTCTAGTATGGGTCTCTAAAAAGCTAATGCTAACACCCTTGTTCTTGGCTTGAGAATGTTACCGCATCATCTAATAAATATGTTATGATTTATACATACTCTATAGCATAGATAGAGTAATGAATACACGAAGCGTCGACTTGAAGGTGGTTGCTATGCAGAAGCGTAAATAATTAGATTATTTCTCTTAATGAGTATTAAACTTAATAAATATATTTTGTAATACATGATTTTACGTAAGAAAAGCTACAATATCACTAATGAAGTTATTTATCCATTCGTAAATTTTAAATAAATGTAATCTAAAAAAACGACTGCATCGCAAAAATGAAAGCCAAGAAATGAGCTCCTTAAAAGAAAAAAATGAAATTATAATGATGATACATAGTACAGCTATCGAAGAAATTGATATAAACATGGGACCAAGATATAATTGGTACAATACTAAAATGCATAAATGTATAGATCAAAATGGAACATAGGTATACATCTAAACTGTAAAATTCATAAAAATATGATCACAAAAATTATGAAAAGTATCGTATCAATGGTATAAATTATAATATTTTAATGTTTTAAAAATTGGCTTACTTAAAACAACCAATTTTCTATTCATGTGGGTTTCATTGCTTTTGTGAAAATGTTCCATTCCCAAGAACTTTTCACAATTTTTGTTATCATATTTTTATGAATTTTACAGTTTAGACGTATACTTAAGTTCCATATTGATCTATACATTTATGCATTTTAAATAGAAAGTATTATAACTATTATATTCGGACACATGTCTATATCAATGTCTTCGATGACTGTACTATGTATCATCATTATAATTTTAACTTTTGTTTTTTAAATCTTGGCATCCTTTTAATATCAGTTTTTTAATAGCTGTATCATCAATATTATTTCAACGTTTTTCTTTTGAGGAGCTCGTTTCTTGATTTTCATTTTTGCGACGCGTTTTTTAGATATCAATTCATTTTTTGAAAATATTTATATATTAATATAATTTAATACATACAACGTAAATATTAATTATTTTTTATTTACAAAATTCTGAAATAGTAGAAAAATATTCTTGCATATTTCATCGTTTTGATTTTTCTCATATGACTAAATTCTAAAGGAATTATGTATTTTCTAGTATGAGTTATACACAAATATTTAGAGTTTAGTTTAAACGCTTGAATATGGAAGTTAGACATTTTTATCAAAATAAAACTTAAAAATATCTTTCGGTATGGAAATTGTTCATTTTTCTTCGAAATAGTTCTATTTTGATTCAATCTCATATGATTTTCTTGTAGTTAATTTAAATATCATTTAAATAAATTTGCGTTTTTATTTCGTTGCATATTAATAGGTAAGACTGTTTTACTGCATTTATTGATACAATTCAATTAATTATATTCTAAAATGATACATTTTATTTAGAAAATGAATTTTCCGATAAAACGTCAATATTAATCAAATTGGCTACGAAAATAAGAAGAAGAAGAAGAAACAATTCTTCATCAAAATTAACCCCCTATAAAAAGTTGTTTCATAAGTTCCTCTCATGTACATTTTGTTCCTTAGCACTTGGCAATTACGCTGATACCAAAAATATGCTTGTTAATACATTCTAGCCTAATTTATTAGCCGTCAAAAATAGGCCTATTCTCCTTACCATTAATGACTACAGCTGTTAACAACTTTCAAGATAATTTCTAACGCTCTTATTCCTGACTTGACGATGCTACAGCATCGTCTAATCAATTATTGGATATTATGAGAAAAAGATTGGTCAAAATATAGAAAATTTTGACATTTGTGTTGCTAAAGGATTTACTTCATAAAATTTACTTTATTTTGCACCATCTTAATTACTAAAATATAAAGCAAAGATGACAAAACGAAAATTTAATACTGTACAATCATCAGAAAATAATAATTTATTACAAAATAAAACAGCAAATCAACTACTTAAATGGAGTGTTGTCTAAATTTTATTTAGCTGCTAGAAAATTAATCGGAGGGAATTTTAAGTATCACACTCTTCTTTAAATGCACCTTAAAATGAGGTACGCTTTAAATCGTCACTTCAGAGATACCCCTAAAATCTTTCCCCAGACCATCAGGAATTTCTTTCAATGCTAGAGCAGATCGAAAAAATAAATTATTCATATTTTCAAATTATCTACGATTATTATGCATTTTCAAATTATCGACGATTATTTGGAATTTTCGAATTATCGGAAATAAATATATCACAGATAAGAATGAAAACTGAGGTAGTGAGCTAATAAGTATTGTAACCTACCTCTACAAAAGCTAGTCCGAATAGAATCGGAGGTAAGCACAGAGGTAGGATAGTAATACTGCCTAATTCTACCTCTAGTAGAAGCAGGGTTAGTGTGCGAGGTAGTGACTGTTTTGCATAGAAACTGAGGTTGTTCGATTATTCTGTCATCAATCTTTAGGCTATTTTGGGCAGCCCCATTTTTTATTCTGCGATTTAGATATTCATTATTTAATAATTTAATAGCAGATGAAAACGATAAGGTAATTGAACCTCCTCAAAATATCAATCGTGGAGTTCTTATTGCGAGAGACGCATTTATAGAAAGAGTATTTAATTATTAGTGCCTCCATGCTTCCTATTTTATTATTAAATTTGATTTTTACTGACAATTGTATATACTATATATTCTTCAATATTAGTTAGACTAAATTATAGTGAAACATGATAATTTGTTAAAGTATCTACAAAATATATTACAACTGTAAATACTTTTTTTTGTATAGCGCATAATCTTGGATTTATATAAATATATTATTAATTACTCTCTGTATATTTAGTTTGGAATTAATGTTTACTTATATATGGATTACAGTTAAATTACTTCGATTGATTTTATTTTATCACACATCTTAATCGACAGCCTCTATACCATACGTTAGCCATGATGCATTATTACGTCATTCAAATGAAGGGGAAACGACTGTTTTGTCAAAAGAGAAGCCCATGTGAAGCATTTTAATTATCTACTCGATATTGCATCACAATTTCTTTTCAAGCTATAAGAGGGTCGAGATCGTATCTGCAAATCTCAACAGCGAAAATGACAATGAATTAAAAACAAACACAATTTAGCCTTCAAACATGGAAAGATAGTTATGTAGATTGAATGGTTGTCTGTTTTCACATTATAGTTGAGTAATAATAGTACCTAATAATAAATAAATACGCTGTCTGAAAGTATTAACTGTAAATTATAAAGTAAAATAAGATATATTTAAGCTAAAAATACAGTTTAAAGTGCAAGTTTAGGGTATACAATCTTTAAATCATTATACTATACAAAACACGATGATAATTATAAATTAGTTCATTCAGAATTAATAATACCTATGCCATTATTAATCATCTATAACTAAACTATGGTTATTATTGAACTGATTAATCTACAAAAATACATAGTGAGATTATCATAATGGAATTAACAATAATTAATTATAATAAAAAGTCAGAAATGATAAACGGAGATTCTGGTACATCATTGAGTGTTGTACAGCATATAGTCATTAATATTTTTATCGAGGACTACGGGATTTTTATTTAATATTTTCATACAAGCATTAACACAATTTTCTAATATTAAATATTATACATTTTAATGCAATATGTTCCAACTATATCTAAACAAAATTCAGATTAAATTAGCAGTTAATTTTATTTTATTTGCGTGACTTTCTCACGTATACAAAACAGTTTTATATATGCTAATTCTGCTATTAAAAACAAGTTTTTTCAAATCGTTGTTTCCATTTACCATAAAAATATGAATTAAATAAAATTAGACTTACCTCCAATTGCTACGTTGGGTATTCAACTTTTCAATGTCATTGAGAGGAGAAGGTGATGCTTCTCTCGGTCCGCCACCAGTTTTTGTCCTCTTTCACGAGTGAAACTCGGCCATTTTCCGTTTCACGTTTTTCCTCAGATCCTTCCATTTACTCAATACTCTCATGGCTGATCTGTTGTTGCCACCTATGGCATTTACTTCGTTGACAATACTTTCGTAGATCTCATTTTTCCCTTGAAGATTTATGGTTGAGGAAAATTTACCGCTTAAATAGTCGATGAGGAACACAAAAAGTTCTATAATTTTTTTATTTCAAGACTAAAAAAATCCGATGCTCGTTTCCTTTTGGCATGATTGATATTAAATTTTTTTTAAATAGACATAATTGTACCATTAATTCTCCTCATCAGATGTATAGTTCTCCTCTTCCTCTGTATTCTCTTCATCAACGTCCACCTGGCAACGTTACACTCTTCTCAATGAGATCGATAGAATCCCTCGCTGTACTTTCTGGCGTACATTATTTTAAATATATCTCACAGAACTTATTTTAATTAAAAAATGTTATAAAATTATATTAACATAACTAAATAAAATTCGGACAATTGACTTCTGGTATAAATTTCGAGTGACATTTTATAAAATATTATAATGAAATTTAAAAAATGTAAGAACTTTATGAAGAGGCTAATAATGTTTAAAAATGTAAAAGAAATTGTGATCAAGTAAATAAATAACAGAAAATAAAACACAGAAATACAAATTTATATCTATTATACGTTTCTCCACGCCTTAGTGGCGTAAAATTTGCGAATATCATTAAAAACTCTTTTACATTGAGAAAACACTCTTAGCGTTGTCAACCTTAAAAATATCCAACAAATATGCATATTATTATACATATTATTTATATATATGCGCTTTATTAATTATTGCGTCAATTAAATGTCATGCCTCTTTAAATATATGTACAAAATGAATAAAAAATTGCTAATTAACTATAAAAAAAAATTACTTATAAATTTATGAATACTGTCAAAAATTCTTTTTAATTTTAGTCAATAAATATGCATGTGTATTTGTTTAAACATTTAAAAGTATTTGGTACTTACAATACTGTACTTAATAGCTACTAAACACACATATGTACATAATTTATACAAAATGATAATACAAGATATATATTGAATATGATTGTTACAAAATGACTATAGTCTAACATATACACATAGGACATAAGCGCCTTATAAAATATATCTTATATAATACAGTTAAAATAAATGTACCTTTCTCGTCATTCATATTATTATGCGACTGGTTAATTTTTAAAACTTTATCTAACAGACAAATTGAGAATGTCTGCAATACATAATGAGGTGTTTCTTAAAAAAATCCACATGAATACACACACATTAATTGATATGAATATAAAACCTGTATAAAATTTTCTACCTTAATACATTATACCCAAAATATCACTTTGATATGTTAAAATACTCAGTAGCGAAATAAGACTTTCCGACTGAAATTATGTTATCACATTCGCTGTTTTAAGAATTGCGCTTTATAATAAATCACATAAATTAGTTACATATTGTTCAAATATATCTCACGATAATTTCTTCTTTTTAGATTGAATTACTTATTTTTTAATTAAGATTTATTATTTTAAATAATTCCATTAGTATGAATTCAATAAAAATTGATTACTTCCAAAATATTTTTGAGGCCAATTGTGTAAAATTAAACGATTTCTCGTTCGGCTCAGAGTTCTATGAATTGCAATAAATATAGATAACTTTGACAGAAGTTGTCTTTAATAATTTGACAACATTATAAGGTAAATTATATTATTATTAGCACAAAAAAACAGCGAAAGTTACAAATAATTTGAAACAGTAAAACAATTACAAATTATAAATATTTTATTTTCTGGAGGGCAAGTATACAGAATGGCCTTTGAGTGTGAATTTTCCATTTTGAGCGATTGTGTCATTAATTTGCTTTATCAGTTTTCCACACAATGTTAATAATAATAGTATATCAGTTATAAAATGTGCAAACAATAAAAAATACAAAATGAATGCATGTCTGTAAATAAATGTGTAATCGAAATATTCCTTCCAGGCACAATGATTATACATGCATCACTTCATTCACCTGTTTTGATATTCTCTTAAGAATGCTTTTCAGAGCTAATTTTTGAATATGCGTGCAATGTATCTGAACGTCCGATATTCATATGATCCAGATCGAGGCTATGCTGACTATGGTGACCACCAACACTACCTATACGCCGGATTTCACTTGTGTTCATTATGAGAGATTGAGATAATATGGGTGGAATATCATGTGAAGCATTAGTAATACTAACAGGCGAATTTGGATGAGAAGCACTTGTCGCAGAAATAGGCTGTAGAGATTTGTGTTCCATTAAACCGTAGTCCTTTTTTAATTTCTCTACTTTCACAGATGTCATTGTCGGTGTTTGCTCAGAAGCAGTATATATTTTTTTATGTTTACTTTCACTTTCACTTGCAACAGCATTTTGTTTTTTAATACCTTCGAAATTTTGACTGCATGGTTTGGGTACTTTTCTAATGTTATTATAAACAGCCATCACCAGAGCGGCTATTAGTGCTAAAGCCACCGCAGCCACGAGAATTACCGCCACTATTGCCCCTCCGGTAACCATTTCACTTACATAAAAATAATAAAACAGGAGTGATAAAATATTACTAACAATCAAAAATAACAATTTGTAGTAAAAAATACTTTACCGTTGCAAGGTTCAAATTTATCGATTTATAGTTTTTCAAATTTAACTGAATTATACCTACATGGCAAACTCCATTGCGCTATCATGATAGCAATATTCCGCTAATTAAAAAGTGTTACAACGTTAATTAAAACGTTACACTTGCTGTATATAGGTAATAGAAAAGTTTTAGGAAGGAATTAAAAGTTTAAAAAAATCAAGTTATTGCAATTGAATGATTTGAAACATTACATCAAACATTACTTTCTAAATTTGGTCAAAACAATACAAAAGCTTATAAAGTTTCAGATTTTTTAATTTATAGGTAGTCTGCAGCATAGATATTTGTTTTATTTTATACGCTGAATAATTTCTATGGTCTGTAGACTATAATAATTTATCCGAATAGAATAATTTATGGTACCTTTATTTCAGTTTAATGTCAAACCGTTTGCAAATAAAAATATTAAAACAAATTCGGATTGTATACGCTTATTTCTTATGAATGTCAATCCGTACGAAAAAAAGCGTTCTAAAATTTTAAAAGGTCCATTATTATTTAAAATTATCATTGTTCAAGCAAATCGGTTTAGCTGGTTTCCATGAGTGCCTTTTGAATTTTTGATATTTTAAATATTAATTACCTGAATTAAATTAGGCAATACATTAATTACATAATAATTAATAATATTATTAGGTAAATTAGACGATTCAAAATTATACGATCATCAAGTCAAAAACAATAGCGTTAGCTATTAACATAAAAAAAAGAAAGCTGCTTTAAGTCTATATTTGACTACTAATAAATCAGACTAGAGAACCTTCAAAAGCTCTTTTTTTAATTAACGAAATCTGCAAGCGAAAATAAATAAAATGCACCTAAGTATAAACTTTGGTAAAGGTGTCTAGATACGTTTTTTAAAGAGGGAAATTTCTATAAAAAATGTTTCTTCTTCTTAGTATTTTTATTTAAAAAACGATGGTGTCGCAAAAAAACTGGAAACGGGCTCCTCAGAAGCAAAAATGATATTAATGATATGAAGTACAGCCATTAAATAAAATAAAAATGGTACTAAGATTTGATTGTTACAATGCTTATACCATGATAATAGATAATAACTATTATTATCTATTATCTTTTGCTTGTATTATATTGTTAAACATACACATTTAAATGAATAAGTAGCATGTATAACTAAATTAGAAAAATCATTAAAATATATAGAAAAAATTCTTGAAAATGGTATAAATGTATTGTTATTTTTTATTTTATATTAATTAGCTTATTATCTAAATATAACTAAAGAACGGAGAATCTTAGAACTAAGAACGGAATCTTCGATATCAGATTCTCTTTTAACACCATCAGTGAGAGAACGCTACGTTGGACGCTGAGGAGGAGAGAGGAGCAAGTAATATAGGTTGTCCCCAATTGCAACGATACTGCTTCTGAAACTAAAATAAACTATAACAGATATACATTTTCAGAAACTCGGCATAAGGATTCGTTCATAAAGAAACTACTCTATGGGGTCGTAAATATGATTGATTTCTATCATATTTTGTTATTTCCTTAATGATACGAGTTATACGTAGACTTTGAAATTTCTTGTTGTACTTAATTTTTTATATTAGTTTAAACATTCGAATATGGAAATGTAAACACGTTTAACAAATTATTAACCTAACAATAACTAGCTGTGTCAAAACTTCCCGCTTTATGTTGAAATATACCTAATTACATTTTGTTTTAATCTCAATCAAGTCAAGTCAGCAATTAGCTTGAGAGATGCTAGTAACCACAGAGTAAAGAATTCATTACTCTATGCTAGTAACAGCTCTAGTCTAGTCATTAATGCTAAGGAGAATATGCCTATCTTTGACCACTAATCAATCGGGCTAGAATCCATTAAGATGCTCCTTAGGTATCATCATAATTGCCAAGTGCTTAGGAACAAAATGAACCTAAAATGAACATTTGAAAAGGTTTCTAGATACTTTTTTAAAAGGGGTCAATTTCGATGAGAAATTGTTTCTTATTATTATTATCTAAATAAAAACAGCAGCGTCGCAAAAAGAAAGTCAAGAAATGAAATCCTCAAAAGAAAAAATTATATTGATGATATGAAATACAACAATTTACGAAACTGATATAAAAAGGGTAACAAGAGTTAATTGCTACCGCATCGTCTAATATATATTATTTAAAAATAAATACTAACTCATAAAAATAAATAGACTTAAATGAATCATCTGCAGTTATTCAATCTCATTTCAATATAGTTATTTCTATAGTTATTCAATGTGCTAACTCATTTACATATTATTATAGTTTTTAACGTGGTAATTAATAATCTAGAAAGTATCTATGTATATTTCTTTTACAACAATCTTACTTTACATTGCATTTCGATGCAACTTTTTCAGATAGGTAGCCAATCTGTCTAAAAAGTATATTATGCCATCTCATTTACATATTATTACAAAAGTGTATATCAATAGTCTTTTATCCTTATTAAAAACCTAAAAAGTATGCATATAATCTGTGCAGCATATGCTTTCCAATACTTATAGGACGCCCTATATAGGACAAACAAAATAAGCTAAAATATAATTCACTATGTGTATATTTTATTTATTCATGATGTAACAATTTAATAATATAAGTATAACGGTTAAGAAAAATAACATTAAAAATATATATTCAGAAATATCAAACAAATTATTATGTAACCATATGTTATATTGTCATCTTAAATATATATATCACAATAAAAAATATATTTAAAAGTCAGGAGTGTTCAGGACGAATGCAAAAAACATAATTAATTTGGAATGCCATTTCGACGGTAGAATTCAGCTTGCACACGGCCAATGCGAACATGGGATCTGTCTTGTGTTTCAAGAACATTGTCTAAATAGTGTCCATAGTAAGTTGAAGACATTGAAGGTACCTTCTTAGGAGCCTCCTAATCAGGAAAAAAGGATTGAATGAAAGCATAAGGGCATTAAAAAGTATGTGGTAGTATTAAATAGCACAGTAAACACAACAATTTACAAGAAAGAATTGAGACAATAATATGATGACAAGCATTAGAAAGTCTCATTAGAAACCCTAGGGCTTGTTAAAAGAAAGACATTATTAACTTTTGCGAAACTTCATTGTTTTATTTAAATATAGCGATCTTCAAAGACAATTAAATATTGAAAACTGCATTAGTTTAGTAACTAAAAAATGTCAAAAATAACTAAACATGCATACAAACATATCACTTCAAATATATATGTCCCTTTTAATGCTGTATATCTCAATTTTAAACAAATACAAACCATTTGTATTTAATGTAGATATCAATACCTACAAAAGACTAGTTGGTGTTTATAACAAAAATTGTTTATATAATTAATATATTTCGGAGAATATCTTTTTGCTGAAATTCTATTAGACGATGCGGTACAGCATCGTCAAGCCAAGAATAAAAGCGCCAGCAATTAGCTTGAGAAATGTTAAAAGCTCTAGTCATTAATGGCTAGAATAAATTAAATAATCAGGCTAGAATGCATTAAAAGCATATTTTTGGTATCAGCGTAATCGCCAAGCGCCGAGGAGCAAAATGCACCTGAGATGAACTTATGAAACAGTTTCAAAATAATTTTTTAAAAGAGATTAATTTCGATGAAAAATTGTTTCTTCTTCTTCTTCTACTGTAAACAAAAATTCTGAAAAATATCGTGGCAACGGTATAAATTATATTATTTTACTATGTTATAAAAATAGGCTTACTTAAAAAAAACATTTTGCATTTATGTGGGTTTCATTGCTTTTGTAAAATGCCCCATTGACAAGAATTCTTCTTAATTTTTGTTGTCATATTTTTATCAATTTTACAGTTTAGACATAATATATCTAATGTTTTGATCTAAACATTTATGTATTTTAAACAGAAAGTTTGTAACAATTATACCTTAGCGCCATGTTTATATCAATTTCTTTGATGGATGTACTATGTATCATCATTATAATTATAATTGGCTGTTTTTTAATCTTGGCGTCCTTTTTATATTAAATTTTAATGGCTGTATTTCCTATCATCAATATCATTTCAACGTTTTTCTTTGGAAGTCGTTTCTTGGCTTTTATTTTGGCGACGCGGTTGTTTTTGTTTAAATAAGAAGAAACAATTTTTCATCGAAATTGACCACTTTTAAAAAAGTATTTAGAAACTTCTTTACAAGTTCCTATTATTCGCATTTTGTTCCTTAGCGCTTAGTGATTACGATGATAACAAAATGAGCTTTTTAATGCATTCTAGCCCGATTTATTAGTGGCCAAAATTTAAAATATTCCACTTAGCATTAATGACTAGAATAATAATTACTCTATGGACTAGAGCTCTTATCATCCAAACAAAAACGACAACGTCGCAAAAATGGTAGCCAAGAAACGAGCTCCTCAAAAAAGTTAATACTGATGATAAATGTATTATCAGTATTATTATACTGATTATTAATGTACAGCCATTAAAGGAATTGATATCAAAAAAGTGCCAAGAATCAATTGTTACAAACCCTGCTTTTTAAAATGCATAT
>JAYRBW010023252.1:0-12566 GCA_036023295.1 Invenusta paracnida
CATGCAAAATGTTGAGAACACTTCCAATAGAGATGCGTAACTGCTCACTTAGATCAATCACCTACATCAATCTCAATATTTAATAACAACAGCAACATCCATTGAGAGCCCAATTACCAATAAATTATATTTTAACAAATTTTTGTGTTTTTGAAATTAGTCCGGAAACTTTTTGAAACCCCCTCGTACATTTAATATACTCGAAATCTCCAAGGTAATATAACTAGATAAGCATGTGCCTCCTTTGTACTATCTCACCACCCTACATAATAATTATACAACATACCTACCATAAAAATATAAATCTTAGTCATTGATTTGTAACACAATAATTTACATATTATAAATATCAATATTATTAATCATGTTGTACTGAAGACAGTATTTTAAGTTATCCGTATATAATATAATTAATCTGATGTACATATGTAATTGTATTTGATGTACCTACTTATATTCCATGTATTGTGGTAAAATAAATATATTATTATTATTATTATATTCGTTTTAAAATGCTAGTATTAATTATATAATTTATTGGATATAAAATTTATATTCTCTCGTACAAAAGCTTAATTAAAATTAATTGCAGACGGTACCTACATACAACATATAGAATCTTTAAATTAAAATAATTAAGTAGGTACTTATTTATTTTTAAATTCTGTAATCAGAATTATTAGCGAACTTAGTCAGCATATTCTGTACATCTTTGTAAAAATAGAATATGTTACAAACAACTTCCACATCCGCGTCCGATACAGGAAAATCGTTATCTAAATAACCTACTATATCTCCTTCTGTGACTTCAAAAAAATCATGTCGCAACCTCAGCTCTGTTCGTTTCTATATTGCAAAGACTGCATAGTTATCAAAAGATTTACACTTTACAAACAATAGCACATTTGGCTGAGGGGTAAACTCTTGTTTTATCAAAACGAGGAGAAAGGGGAAAGGGTTGATGTGTTTTGCCTCCTTTTACGCTGTACGTTGGTGTCTGTATAGCACAGAAAACACAAGCGTCAAGCTGTTACATTTTATAATATTCGTTTCCCGGTCGTGCTTCTCGAAACCTAGATCGTTTAAAATTTCTTTTTTCCCGTCAAGACATTTTGCAGAAGACAGAAAGAAATACGAGTGAAAAGAGAAATCGTGAAAGAGAATAAAACGTGGAAAACTGGGGTTTTGAAGCGAACAGAGTCGACGGTGTACCGAATATGTAATACTGAATTAGAGAAGAAGTAGAGATTGAACGGCGGTGGTCTAAGTACAGGAAATTCAGTAAGGAAAGAAAAAAAAGGGGGGGGGGAAGGGTGTATTGAAGTCAACATTAATTGTGCATTCGTTCTTACAATGAAATACGAGAGAGGAGAGAGGGAGGGGCAAAAGTATAGCTCTAAAATGGTTGCTCTTTCAGCATCCTCAGTCTCGATTACCGAATAGGTACGTTATCAATAGCTTGGTATATCCCGCATTTCTGATTAGGAACATCATATGGGATAATGTCATATGGGCGTTAATGTACATGAAATTACGGCCGTGGTACATGGCGGGGTAAAAAGTCAGGTGTATTGAGAGTACGACTATTCTTTTAGACGTGTCTTTTTTCACCAGAGTCAGTAAGGGATATACTGTTCAGCGCTTCGTAATCGTCGAGTCACGAATAGTTATGTCTTTCTCTATGTAGGTGTATGTACATAATATATGATGTTGCAATGTAAAGAGATGTGATAAAAGGAGAAAAAGCACGCGTAAGAAAGCTCCTCCTTTTTATTTCATAACAGCTGCAGCAGCATGTATTTTCGCGGTAAATAAAGACATATACATACTATACACACATGCATAAGCGTATATTCGTTCCTATTCGAATACTGTTGCAAGTAATGTTTTGTAATAACATACATTCAGGTATGTAATGCGTGACTGTTCGTCGAGTCGATAGACACATTGCTCTTATATAATATACATCCATATACAGCCAACATATTGGCTTTAGGAATTACCGTAAAAAAGTGTGCCCATCTCATTTACTTTCTACTGGCAGGTTGTCAATGTGTATAAATACTCGTACCTTTGCCAGCCAGCAGCTGTATTGGCTTATTATTGATATCCTGTATAAAAATATGTAGACTAGAGGCGCGTAATGTGTATGTCAAAGAATCAAGAAAACTGCTAGCTTACAGCATCCTGTCCTCAAGGGATTATCGATTTCAAAGGAGTTTGTAGGTACTCCTCACCCTTTCTATAAATGCGTAGAGAGACTGCTGACAGATATAATGGCACTAATATGTAACTCGTACAGTATAATTAAGAAAAATAAATAAAAATCATAGAATATCAAGCTAACTGTTGTTTTTTGTAAATCAAAAGAAAGGAATCTAATTATGTTTAAACGCTGAAAAACGATAACGATTATTCTTTTATTTCCTTTCTATAATATGATATAGGCTATTTTTATTTGATGTCATGGTAGATTAACGCCTATAATTGTCGGTAATATTATACATTTTTTATTTTTTTGCATTAATTTACATTACCTTTTCACCTACGCACATGTATACAGCCTAACTGAATAGTTGAATAATTTAAAAAATGATTTACTTAAAATAATAAGAATATTATATATATATGTATATATATGTGTTTAATGTTGCAAAATATTCTTAGCTATATTTTGTTGTGTATATATTAATTACACAAAATAGTGTGGGTGAAAAGAGGTATATACATTCCAGAAAAAATGCATTCCAATTAACAAAAATGGGCAAAATTTCATATCTTTTCAATACAAATTTGTATTTCAGCTATATAAGCAAATCTATATATGCAACATTTCTTCAAAAAAATGTAGATATTAATTTAAAACTTTAGGGTAAGAAGGCAAAAGAAATCTTTTTCATTACAAGCTCAACGGTTTGTAATATTATAGTTTACTAAAACTTTAAAACTTTAGTTTTATTATGGGATACAATTTTAGAGATATTTTCCCTGAACTTTAGTTGTCATATGGTGTATATTTTAAGAAATTGAACAACTGGTTTGAAACTTTCGAATTAATTGGGATAACTGTTCAAATTTTACACGCTTCAGTTGATGGATAAACCTGTGTGCTTTTTCTTGTCTATTAATGAATTCACCGAATAAAAGTTATATTTAAAACTTTCTTAAAAACTTTCTTTTGACTTTAGACTTTTTCCAATTTTTTCTCTTTAGAAATAACAATAACTAAACAGTTATTGAAATAAATTAAAAATTAAAACAATCAGGTAAGACACTTTTCCTACATTTGATTACTCGTTAATCTATTAAAAATTGGTATTACTACTTCGAAATTTTATAATAAAAATGTTTTGCAAATATTATATTAATTGGATACATATATAGAATACAAGTCTAATTGATTTCTATAAATATGTATATTAATGGTTTTATTTCATTGCTTGCTTTCGAATTAGTTACAGTAAACTAGAATAGGAAAAAATAAATAATGAACATTTAGTGAATAATCCTAAACCACTAAAATACTATTGCTATTTGGAGCATTTGAAACATAGAGATTGCATTACAGTTAGAGTTTTATCTGAGATGACATTAGCTATATTTATTTTATTTTGAATCATATGGCAACACGATACGCCTATAGTTGCCATAATCACTAGTTACTAGTTATACTAGTATATTAAATATATATTATATAAAACAACAATAGAATGAAAGTTTACCTTTATTTAAATCGAGAAATAAAACATATTTAATATGGATATATTTGTGTAGTTTTTGAATATTTATTTATAATTGAGTCCATAAATTAAGATGGAAATGACCATCAGAATTTTTCCTGATATTACCGACACGACTGTTGCAATTACTGCTTTATAAATGTAACTTTTATATAAGATGTGTGAGGTAAATCCAATTTATATAATTTAGAAAGATGTTCACCCCTTTTATATGTATAATTTAATGTTTTAATCCTAATTTTCATAAATATATTTATTTCCTTTTGAATTCACATATGAAGTCCCTACTAAATTAATAAAAAGTAAAAAACAAAAAGAATTGCTAATCAAAGAATAACAATCCAATATTAAATTGTTCCATACACTACATTTTATACTACAATCTCTTTCTTTCATAGATTGCTCGACAGTTTTATGGAATAGTTGTTGCCTTTGAAAACGTCAAAGTTTATCAACAAAGAAAATACATATACCTGCAAAACTCATATTAAACGTTTGGCTAGATTATGTGATTTTTCAAAAATCTTGTTGAAATAAAAAAAAGTATCATTGAAAAATAATCTAATAATCTATCTAAATTGAAAATAATATTTGGCGTAAAAATTGTACTTTTTGATAAATTTGCAAATATAAATTAGTTTAAGTTTAATGAAAGGTAAAACTTATTTATTTATAGATATGAAAAATTCATTTTCTTAGCTATTATAATTAAATTAAAAAAATGTAAGTTAATGATCTGTTTCAGTAAAATAAAAAAAGGTTCTATAAATTAACTTTAAATTAAGCTTCAAATGAATTATATTTTACTTTTAGACGAACTCTTATTTCGTTAGTGTAGTTTCTCAGCTGGTCTGTGAACATACTTGCATACGTCACTAAGTATCTGTTGACTCTATAACTTCTTATTACTATATCTGATTACTAAACTGTTTGTGTATAGGTACTTACAATGAATCCCCTGTACCACTGTTTAATTTGCTTTTTCGTAAAGTTTGTGTTGTTCATGAGAAAACCCAAGTCGTCCTTGGGCAGCTTCTTTCGTGGACCAATCGAATTTCCCATGACTGCTGCTTTTCAAAACTTGTTGTGTGTTCGCGGCTCCCAATCCGGTGCGAAATGAAATATAGTTCAGTCCTCTGAATCCAATGGGGTAATTCACTCGCAAGATTCAACAGCCGAGATAAACCTGAACAAGAAACAAGGGTAACACGGACAATCAATAAGCATTAGGTTACGGTGCAGACGCGAAATTCAATTTTCTTAGATATGATATGTATACAACATGATCGATTTTTATCGTTTACACACATGTAAAGAAAGTTAAAGAGCTTAAGACTGCAGATTTAAATACATTATTGATTCAAGTAAGAAGTAAATGGTTGTTTAGGTATACAGGATGAGTATTAATGAAAATCCAATCATTTTAATAAATATATAACTGGTATCTTCATATAATTTATGCAACATTTTGGTTATTACTATACCATTGATCAATTGATAATTAATAAGAAACATATCAGAATTATAAACGATATATAGAATACTATATTTAAAATAAATCCATTTATAAGTATTTATATATTTAAATAATCCAACAATACAAATTAATAATATATTTTATTCTTTTATTTATACATATTACTTTGCAGGAAAATGCTTTACATATAATCTTACATAAACAAAATATATTAACCCTATCCATACCGGGTAAGGTCTGAATCGGCCCGGCCCCCCCTGTTTTATTTTTTCTGCCATTGTTATTTGAAAAATCGTGTGATCTCCAGCTTTCACGACTTTTCCTAACTTTATGTTTAACAACTTTTAATAATATTTTCATCATTGTTACTCCCACAGGGGGTCTGCCATAGGCCTCTAAAGTAGGTGACCCCCATATATTTTACTTCATCTAATTATAAGTGAAAACATCAAACTGTATAAAATCGCGGTGGATATTAGTGAAATCTATTTCATTGATAATACATAATGAACCACCAACACGCACTATAATATTCAGATACTCAGTACTTTATTAAAAAGTTAATTATTTAGATTAAAATTGAGAAATGAAAAAAAAACCCTTTTTATATGTACTTTAAAAATTAAATTAGTTCTAACTATTTTTTTTTATAAAATTTTTATATGCAAAGTCATCTATGTAGATCATTTTGATTTAATTGGGTGCCAATTGTCATCACTAAAGCACACTCCTAAAGTAGATTACAATAGGGGGGGAATCAGCCCCCACCCCCCGGTACCTGGCTGCGTTAAATAGCCTGGTATAGATAGGGTTAAACATTATATATTCAAATATATACAAACTAAAATAATTAATTATTATGAATTATTATTGTACAGAATTATTCTAAGGAAGTCTTTTAATTCATTTACATAAACTTTGCATTTTACATTTGGGAGATAATTAAATTGATATTTAAAGTTTTTCCTAAATTCGAACTTTTTGGAGATATATACACATATATCAAAGTACCTCTATTTAGACGCATGCGTTCTCTTTATTTTGAATTCCAATACTTAAATGTTTAACTGAAGTTTTTCTATTTTATTCAAACCTCAATTTTCATAAATATTTCAACTGTATGCTTTCTACTTAAATGCGTAAAACATTTTAAATAATATATTATAATTTATTTTAATGTTGTATAGATGTATTGTTATTGTACAATTTAAAATTATAAACGGAATTGTGGGATAGTATACGGGTTCAGATGCACATGTATTACTGGAACATTTCAATCCTCTGGCCACCTATCCATGAATAGATAAGGAAGGACATAATCTTACAAGTAAGTCCATCACTTCGGAAACGATTGAGTATAAAAAGAGTAGTAGAAGATATAAGAATTTTAATTTTGTTTTTGTTTTTCCGCTTGATTGAATATTTATATTTAGCATTCCTGTCAATCAATTTTAGAAGGCTTAACATTCTTTCTAGTAGAATAAAGAATATTAATTACCATTGATGGAAGTAAATTTCTCTTTGAACATACTATTATACATAATACATTACAATATAATAACTCAATTGTTTGAAAACGGAAGTAATTAAACGGAAGAACTAGATGAGAATGTTATGGAATTTATTGTTTATTATGTATATTTATATAAATAATGGTGTTGTGATTCTCACTAAACTAAATAATGTGGCAGATCAAAATAAATATATGTATACATATAGTCGAAAGAATGCACCGATAAACTAATTCTGTCGATTAGATATTAATAGTATTCTATATACATTGATACATATACAATATCTACAATATAGTTATTAAATGTTTTCAATAACTATTATAATTTTAAAATTAATAATAGATGAATAATATATATTTTTATAAAAACATTATTTTTGTCATTAACTTTTTGAGAACTTATTTTTTTATTACAAGTTATTATTTTTATTATTATTTCACTGATATATATCATTATTATCCTGTTCAGTTTTAGATACTATATAGTCAATTTGAAAAAAAATGATATAAATGATTATTTTGCAAACATCTTCAAAAAGTTTTATTCATAAGTAAATTTCCTTGCACAGAGTTACTAACTTACACATACACGTATATTATAATATCCCTCAAACATGGCATTACATTTTTCATAATGTTTAAGGAATTAAATTGGTCCAACATACTTACCAAAGTTAAAGTTTGCACGTAATCGGCAAAAACTCTGTACAATATATTAGTAAAATTATAATAAATGATTGTTGAAAATATAATATACTTGATAAAGACGAAATAAATGTTGTGTCGATTTTATTCAAACATATTTATGAACATAAACATATACTAATAGGTAGAATTAAAACAATTGAATGCTAGTGACTGGAGAAGTAATTTATTTTAGAAAAAGACATCAAAATATAACCTGTAAATGGAACAAGAACAGAAAATTGGATAATGGAGGAATAAGAAAACAGGGAAACAGACACACATATTTTCAGTGTAAACGGGGTAAAGAGGTTCTTTCTTTTCATTCTTTGCCCGACAGAATCTCCTATCTCAGCTCAGAGTCTATGTAAATCATACCTCTGGTCATCTATGACTGTAAATACGGTGGTATACTCCAACCATATGTAGATGTATTCTCAAGAATAAGGATACCAACAGAAATGTATGTAGAGATAAAAAGAAAGAACATCCGTGTTATTTTAGATTTTAGAATAATGGCAAGTCCCGATAACTAAAGGTATCTATAGCTATACATACACTACACACACCTATGTCCAGAGTAGAGTAGTATTAGAGAAGGAAATGTTTGCCCCAAGCGTTGAGATCATTCGATGTTGTATATTATGTATATAGGTACACGTTGGTCAAGTAACTTGAGTATGTAAATATGTACTCTTTGCTGACTAAAACAAATGTTTTAAGGGATGCCAAATCTATGAGGGCGCTAGGGGGGGGAGAGAGTGTTAGCAAAAGACGGAATGAACGCAGACGATTCAAACTGCAGATCAGACAAATGGATCGATAAATAGATTACACACATAAACAGACACCATATTGTAGTGGATTAACCATCATCTAATGCCTCAATACCCTCTCCGTCCAATTTTAATATAAGAAACAGGAAATGGCAAAGAGAATCAGGGTGGTTATTCTTAAATTGCATCTGAGTTAGAGAAGCTTTCTGTTCTACTTTTAAAAATTGGTTAATTTTGTGGACGTATCGGGTTTCACTACCACTTTATTTTGAACAAAACTGTGTTGATTTTCTGACTGATTAATGTCAAGATTTAAAAACATGGGTAAAATTTATTTTGATTTACAGTTTACTATTAGAAGCGTAGTAATAATTTAAAAAAAATGTAATATAAGTTTTATATCAATTTTAAATATCAACAAAGAAACACACAACTTTATTATTTATATATAAAACCCATATATCTGATTCCTTATATTTTTTATATTACTCAGTAGACATTGCAATAATGGAATATTTATGTATCATTTTCGTTCAAGAGCGACTTTAACATACCTACAGCACTGTACAGCTATTATAATCCCTCTTGATAAAAGTAGAGTTACTGGCATGTTTATGACGGCAACATATGTTTTTTACTGATATCACTTTATCTGAACGACTTTAAGGTAATATTTTTCGTATAAATATGTGAAAAATATACAAAGAACCTATATAAGCAGACATTTTCAAAATCATTTATTTTGATAAAAATAATAATTTTGATAAAATGAAACATTTTGAGTTTTGAGTTTTTAAATATTGTGCACAAAAAAACAACCTGCAATTATTTTCAATCACAGATTAATCAGTTAATTCAAAGACATTTATAGAATATTATAATTGAATAATATTATCAATGTCCCTATATATCAGAAATATAGTGGAATAATATATTATGATATAATCATAAATTCATATTAGAGTGTATTATTTGATTAAAACATGAAAATATAGTTTATCAGTCTCTGTATATTTTCAGTTCTTTTGATTTATGAACAGTTAAACGTATTGTATTGTATTGTATTCATTGTTCAATGTGAAAAACATAGTTTTGTACAATATAGAACGTAATTACTAAAAGTACATTGATTCATATATTATGTAATACATTATTAAAAATCCATATATTTATTGCAACTTTTTGGCCCCCAATTTCGAAATGCTATGGCTCCGACCTTCATCCTTGACATCGTCTCCCTCAATTTGCCAGCTTGACCGGATCGCGTGATCATTCTGTTGTTCGCAGTTTGGTATTCGCCAATTGTATTTTCTGGCAGACATTGTCGGAGGTAGCTCGGATATTCGTTTCGCCAGATATTATGCGCAAATTTCCCTCGTGCTTCATTGCGGGTTACCTCCAGCGATTTCCATTTCAAGAATGAGTGTGCTTCATTGCTTCTTTGCTTTCTCGCTGATATTCTGGCAGCTGCGTTGTACGCTCTATTTAGTACAGTTTTTGCTTCTTCGTTTGCTTCTCCTAGTAGTGTTTGACAATATGTTAAGTGTGGGAGAGCTAGTGCTTTTGTTAACATATTGGTATCTTACATGGGTAACAGTTTTGTTGCTCTTTTGATTTGCTTCAGTGCAACTTAGGCTTTTCCCAGTGAGTTTTCAATGTTAGACCGGAGTCAATTGTGACACCAAGCACATTTATGGATTGAGGATATGTTAATATTTCTTCCCTCATGTGTATCTCGGCTGGGACTGCTGTTTGTCCTGGGGGGCTTGTTCCACATCGTAGAAGCTGGGTTTTAGTCGGTTGGACAGAAATTTTGTTGTGTGAAGCATATCTGTCAAATCCTTGTAAAGCCCCATTCATTGTAATACCCGCTTCAACATCAGATTTTCCTCACAATGGTTGTGTCCTCTGCGAATTATATAATTGCCAGGTTATTATTTTCGCCGATTATGAAGTCTGTGCAGTCTAGTAACAGGGTTCATAGCACCCCTGACACAAGCGTCACCCTGACATTACCCTGATATTTTTTCAAAAAACACATATTAGAAAATAAGACTAAAAATACATTATCGATAAAAACTAACCTAATATATATATATATAAAAAATAATAATAATAATTTACATTTTGCACTATATTTGCCTGACAATACCCTGACATTTCCCCACTTGTGAAATACCCTGACTGTCCTGACACGCTATGAACCCTGTAGTAAGTATAAGACGAACAAAAGAGGTCCCAATACAGACCCCCGTGGGACTCCAAATTGAACCGACAATGAAAGTTCAAGGTTATTATGTTAATGTCTAACAAAATGTATCTATAATGATCATCAATAAAATACTTACACTGCCTTAATACTTAATCATAAAAGCATTTCATAAAAATATTACCATAAATTAATACATTTCATTTTAGAAAGTACTTATTGCACAGAAAATGAATTGCCATAGTTTAATATTACTTTAACTCTAAAATCGTTGTAAATTGTAATGTGAAAACATACTAAAGCTTTTGTAAAATAAAAACCCTTTGAGTTGGTCCAAAGATTTTTTTTTAATTACCGAGCTCCATCAGCAAAACGAACGATAAGGTCCATTGTGGCATCTGTGACCCGACCCAACCAAGAGTCGCAAACCACATAGTCCATTCGGATGTCACGGAGAAAAGCCTGTAAAGAATATGAGAAAAAAATTAGATCTTAAAATTAAGATGTTACAGAGAAGATGAAGACATTACTCGAGGAGCTCCTCAAAACGATTTTTAAATTAACAAAACAAAACTCTTTGACACAATAATAAAAGCGGATTTACCACTTCATTTAGTTCAGTTAGTTCATATGTAATTAATTTTTTCTTAGTACTGTAGTGGTTTATCAAGTTGGAGGAGCCTTATTTGTGGAGACGATTTTTACATTACACCCTAATCAAAAATAAATAAAAAAGACGGTACTTACAGCTTCAGGGCGAAGCTTGCTGCAATCAATATTGAGGAGGATCTGGTCAGCTCCAATGATCTCGACATGACCGGAAATCTTAAGACCAGTGACCGTGCCGACCTCTCCAGTTTCCGAGTGTTTCACAAGGTCAGCCAGCATACATCCCCGATCGTAGAGCACCAGGCAGCGACCAGGGACCGACTCAATTGTGGACGAGCTGCGCTCCCGCGGGTCTTTACCATTAAGCCACCAGGACACTGACACCTCGCCCTAAATGCATAGTTATTGGTGCATTGGTTAAAGTTAAGTACATTCACTGCGCTCTTAGTGAAAAATAGGAAAAACCAGATCCATTAAAATAATATAAGTGCCTACATTGGCAATTTTATTTTTGCATAAATAATTTAAAAAATCGTAGAAATAATTATTATTTAGCACTTGTTTAAATTATTCAATTTCACTTGTCACAAAATGCAATGGTGGCAGCAATGGCCATAATAACATTGTTATAAATAGAATAGTACAGCACTGTTATAAGTGAGAAATTTTAACTTGTAGAATAATACCTGCAGTCATCGAAATAATGAAGTATATATATATATATAAAAGACAAAGAAAATCTCCGTAGGAACTTATTCTAGAAAAAATGTATACGAATTAATTTAAACTTAATGAATTATGTATGTCCTATTTATATACATATTATTATATATCTCATTGTCAAAATATCAATAGTCAATTTTATAATGATATATATGTATCATTTAATTAATATCAGCAAAAAAAATAAACTATAATTTAATATATATCATTGACATTAGCAAAAAGCATAATTAAAAATTACAATAAATAATACTTTTTCTAAGTTAAAATTTCCTAACCTATGCATTGAAAGTGCATGTATCAGACTAATGTACACTTCGCCTCTGAAAGTTATTTATTCAAGATGTTTAACACCTAATTTTATATGAAACCAGTTTTCTAATTTTATTATGTTATATGTATTACCAAACAGTTTTATATAAGCAAAATAATTTGACAGATTTAGATTATATTTTAAAAATAAATTTATACTGATATAAGAAAGTATGATCATGTCATAGCATAAATAAAATAAAAATTTAAAAAAAAATTAAATAAATGTTTAAAATAAAGTAAAACATATTTTAGTTTATGGTAATTACATTAATTAAATAAAGCAAAGTAGTAGAAAAGGAGTGGCACGGTCACAATTGCGTGGGCGGGAGGGGGGCTGAGTCATGCTCATTCATGCTCAGTTGCACTTTGAGTCCGGTGCACTTTGGTACGACTGTTGCGTGGGAGGAGGGGGGGTGTAGTCTCTACCAATCACGATCGAGTAAGGCCAGAACAGGAAGAGTATATAAGGAATACTTGCGCCTGTTTTAGTCATTCTGTTTTCTTGCGAGCTACTGGACGG
>JAYRBW010023263.1:0-12566 GCA_036023295.1 Invenusta paracnida
GTTTGAATGAATTTATATATTTTTTAATTGTCTGTAGCTAACCAGCTTTTTGCCATTTTTGGCGATAAAAAAATATTATAAGCTCCGATGAATAGCATATGAATAACAAGTGGTTACATTGGCCTATATTGCATCGTTATACAAACTACAGACAGATACACAGATAAGCCATCTACATAACAATGTGATGACGCAACAGGCACTAGTATTAGAACGGCATTTAGTTTATAAAGTAAATATGGCTAATATAAATATCACAATTGATTAATATAATTATTATATAGTAGTATTCTATGGTTGGTTTGAATTTTAATGCAAATGCTTTCGACAATACATTTGTTTTATCGTCAACAAATTGAGAATTTGGAAAAACAATGCACCAATAGAATATAGAGAAGTAATTATTAGTTGAAAGAAGATATCCTAAAAATGTAGATTATGCATGTTATTAAAAAAACAACTGTTGTTACATTTTTATAAATATATGATACATAAATCTTTTCTTGCAGTGAGTGGAACAAAATATTAGCCAGGTCAGTAATAAATAGCCTATCCGTTTCTAAATCCCAAAATTAGCGGTAGTCCTATTTATGACAGTACAAGCTGATCTTTGGTTAAAACTAAAAAAGATTATAATCATTTTATTTTTTAGCAAAAATATAAATTTTTCAAATAAATATCTTCGGTAAATAACAATAAACTAAGTTGGCGTAATTAAAGAGCAGTAGAAAGAACCTTGCATCTTAGTTTCTTATCAAAAACTTGAATAGCCGCAAAATATCTATATTTGGCTAATAACAAATATATATTTAGGTACTTATCATAAAATCTAAAGCCCTATTGGTACGGTCTTTATATTTCTTCACTTTTTAGTTGGACAAATAGTTTTAACAGTGTATGCACTTTGTAAAATGTCTTCGGTAATTATGTTTTTGATTAATAATATCGCGTAATTATTAATTATATAGTTATTATATTCTTCTATACATTTGCTAGAGGTAGTTTCTAAAATATTTCTTGGATATATTATATATATTATATATAATATTTCTAAATATTACTTCGTGCGTTTCGAATTATTGCTAAATAAATAATATTATTTCAAGATGTAATAGTACGATCATAATCACTATACTTTATGAAAATATTTATCCAAAGAATATAGTATTTTTAAAATTTTCCCTTTAAATGTTATATGAGTTATTTAACGTAATGCTATACTCAAATATTGTATCTTTTGAAACTAAATACACTAACAAATTTAGAATAATAATATTATTATATATAAAAATAAAACAACTGATATATTAAAAATTATTAATATACGTAACTGGGTACATGAATATAAATACAATAATAATATACTACTGTAAGTATTTAAAGAGATTACTATATACTACAGACAAGCAGAAATTTTAATGTCAATTAAGATTAAATGATAATTTATACATAACCAAATATGACACTTATAAATTTTGATTTGTTAAAGTGAACTAAAAAACTAGTTAGCGATCAATGAACCAATCAGAAACGCTTGCTGAAAAAATGTCCGATAAAAGTTCAATATGGTTGAGCTCTTTCTTGACAATAAAAATATTGCTGAAGTACTTAAAAGGTAAATTATTTGCTCAATTAAAAAGTGAAGCAAATAATTTTCCCATGTGTTTGGGGCTTAATAGAAACACAAATCATACACACTGATCATTTATTCCAAATGTAAATAATTATAAAGTAATACAATATTCGGTATATTGTAATAGCATTTATTATTTTATTATTTATTCCTTACTCGAAAAATGTTACTCGAGAATAATAAACATAAGATTATATTGATAGAGTTGCAACTCTTATCAATTCTATATGCAGTATAATATAATCCTAAGTCATTCTCAAAGCATTAATAAATGTACCTAATATTAGTAGCTTTTAAAGTATTAGAATTTGTATATAAATATTGCTTAAAAGAATAGAAAATAATACATTTTAATTTTATAAGTTACTTTGGAATTAGTTTAAAATTGATAGTTCATAGCTGAAAAATAAGACTAACTAAAATATTTAACACTACACTGACTATAGCTACCTATTTAAATAAAGTATCATAAAACACAATTTTTGTTGTCGTTGATCGAAAACTATGCGAGGTACAAAATCAATTATAATATGTAAACGCCTGTTTATGGAGTACTTAATAAATGAAATAAATAAATAAGAAGAAATAGTACTTATTGACTTTTTATCCTTTAGTAAAAATAATAAAATAGTTTAGATTTAGCGAGTTCTGGGAGGAAAATGGTATTCAATTCTGTATTGAAACGCCTAGCAACGTAAGCATAGTTTGTATAAAATTTCTAAACAAACAAAGAATAATTTTGGTGGAATTTTGTTTGACTAAATGAACATAACTCTAAAATGAGTTGTCCACTGTAAGGCTTCCTTTATTACTGTGCAAAGCATAACATTGAATTGTTATAACCCGCATGTATAACTGGTAATTGGACTGTTGGTTGCTGTGTCAAACATTATACTCATATATATATACGAGCACAGTTATCCTAGACTCACAATAATTTCTACGTCTTCAGAGACGCATTTGTTCTTCTGTTGCCACCACTTTCTTTCCATGAAGGTCAATTGGTCACTTTTTCGAAGGTCCCGGATTGCGTTGTTCACTTTGGTCAGCAATTTCGAATTGGAAGGGAAAGCTAGCGCGAATCGGCGATTTTTAGCAAAACTGGGTCCCACCTGAAATTGATTTATAATGTTTAATTTCAATGCGACAGTGTGAATAGAACGTAACATAGAAATCTATATTAACATGTTTAGGTGCTATGTCTGAAACTTCTCACTAATATTTAACAAGTAATTATTGCAAAAATAAATAATAAAATATAAATATAGGAAATACATAAATTAAAATTATCAAAGTAATTTTGTTTAAAAAAGTTCAAGCAAAAAAACTTTACAACTTAATATTTTTGATATTGCTTATTGATTTTATATATCTTAAATATAGGCTAATAAGAAGAGAAAAAAATTCCCTATTTTCAAAATAACTAATTATAAAGTACTTTTATACATTCTTAAATACATGATATCACTTAATTTGAATTATTTTTTCAGAAATATAAGTTTTACTATAAATTAAAATATTTTCACTTTAGAAATATTTAGATATTTTATATAAAAATTAAGATAATTGGTGGAATGTATTTATTGATGTTATAAAATGCAGAATAGAAGATCGCGAAATTTTAAGTATTATGTTAATATACCAATAATAATACAAATATACCGCTAATATTACCATTAAAAAACTATAAGTAGTACAATAAATACTATAAACAAAATTAAAAATTTCGTTCACAGTTTTGAACTAATAAAAAGATAAAAACAACGAAGCTTATTTACAATTTTGACAACGCAAGGTGGTATTTGAACAAGGTAGCTTGCAGCAGTTTGTTCCAGGATCAAGGCATAGTCCCCCTTTGAGTTGATCAGGCGTTCGTAACCTTCCCTCATACTGTCTACGTTAACAGAGGGATCAAGTTGCATGAAGTACCAGAGCCGACCAAATACGTCATCACGAGAATTCTGGATAGTTTTAATGTATAAGAGGAAGTAGGACGAAGAGGTTTGGTGTCAAATTAACCAGAATTGGAATGTGATATATAGATATTATTTGATACAAATATATTATGACACCAGGGATATCAAGTTGTCTACGTTTACTAGTTTATATGTAATTTAGTATTCACTTGTTTTCAGTTGGACTAATGCAAGTGAGATTTTTAAATATGAATTATTAAAGCAACTGTATCAATGAATTAATTTAATTTTACAATCTTTTGTTGTGCATTTTGATGCTCAGACATTGAGTAATTATGGTTTCATATCAATTAGTATTATATTTTGAATATAAATGAGATATAATTGGTCCTTGAAGAAGCGAAGAGTAGTAATGAGTTTTTAGTCACGTTATTAGAAGATTTCTGTTGCCTTTATTTTATTTTGCTTTGCGTATGTTTCATGTATCTTGTAAAGTATTTATGTGTCTGCATATTATATGTTCAACTTCTTAACAACTATATGAGCATAGAAAACCATACTATTACAACATATTTGCAATTTTACATTAGAAACTACTTTTTAAAATCCTGAAATGATATTATACGGTTAATTTGAAGGGACACAATATTCAGACGTTTACATTATCTAAAGTTCAAAGGTAAGATTTGTTTTCTTGTTTTTATAAAATAAGCGTCTAAATTTTGTTGATAGAACCAGTGCTTAGGTTATCAATGATATTTGTTTGTATTATTAAGTTTTGGAGTAATAAGTATATATATTTAAGCCATGAATAAATATGTGGAAAGCCACTACACTATCATATTCAAGCAATACATACTGATATATAGAAGTATTTGAACAGAGAAATAACATTATCAGTTTTTCACACGGTTATTCAAATAAATTGTCATGACATTATAATAAATGAATAGAAAAGAATGTGAGTATAATATAAACTGTTACAAATTATCTACTAAAGTTGTTACATAATACCTATATGTATCTGTACAATTATATATGTGTAATTCCTGTAGGCATATATGGCAACGAAATACATATTATATGATATTTGTGTCATATTTTCATGTGAAATGTATACTGCCGTGCAAAGTTAAGACTATGAAACTGCAAAAATTTGAAATATTTACGAAAATGAAGACAATGATTTTCAAGCGTTTATGCATTTGGACAATATTATTACTAACCAGTTGTATATACTATTATCTATAGATAAAATATGTTCAATAAAATTATTCACGACCATTCAAATAATTTACCAAAAAATTAGGTTTAAAGCCTAACCAAAATCAGATACAATGTTTCATGTCAGTATATGTCTATTTTTAGTAGGCATATACATAATAATGACGTAAAGGAGGTTTCAACTTTTACCTTATAATTTTATTTACAAATATATGACTGTTAAACATGATATTACAATATGCATAATACTTATAGTTTGAGAAAATATTTATAAGTAAAATAACTTAGCATAAAGCTGAATCAAAAAATGAACTAACAAAAATGAATGAATGACACTTATGTATCCGAATGTACAAATATGAGATAGGGATATAAACTATACAGATTGAAAACAAAAGAGTTAATTGAAATAGTAATTATAATACTATAGAAGTATCTCGATAATTGCTTATATTAAAATATATTACACACAATTAAGAAATACAAAGTTCCTATTTACATAGGAATATATTATGCGTAAAGTATTTAAAGTATCTACTTTTATGTTATAACTTTTAACCATTTATGTGACTTTTTATATTATTTTAAAAATATTTGCTAAATTAATTTAATTTATTAGAAATTTGAAAGACATTCAAAATCCCAGTCTAATATTTTATTTCATTATAAGATAGGAGTATCAATACATGAGGTAGGTACCTGGAAGAACTCCCAAGTGGTTCCCTCCCGCACGACGCCATACTTGATACGAGTCTGTCGCGCAAGGTCATCGTAGGAGAGGATGGGCCGGTAGAGCTGGTCAGCTACAAAGAGGGCCGAGAGGTTGGCGATGTAAGAGGCGATCACCACGGTGACGAAGAACCACCAAAAGGAGGTCACAAAGCGGCCTGAATAGGATCTGCAACAATATAGAGGATATGCGTGATAAAAGTGAGTTATAAGTAAAGTGAGTAGATGGGGAAGATAATGAGAAATGAGAAGATGTGTTATGGGGAAAAAGAAGTATGTAATCACACCCAAGATATTGAATCATATAATCAACTAGATCAGCAATCTAAGAAAATTCTAAACGAAATTAGAGTGCCGCCATTTCATCGATTTCCCCTATGCTTTGCTATAATATTGTCTGGCAGTCGATATCAATATTGACTGTCTAACAATTGATTATTGCAAAAAAACCTATAAAATGGCGTCGGACTAATTTTGTATAGAATATTTTTAGATTTCTGCAGATCTATTTTATTCGTTCAATATATCTATGACCTTCACCATGAAGAAAATATTGCTGGCCGAGTAGGCTAATCTAAAATAAGATACTGCTTGCATTTTGCTTAAATTTTGAGATATTTGGAAATTAAAATAATTAAAATCTTTAAATATAAAATTTTTTATCTACGTATTTCTTTTTGATATTCAATTGCGTCACAAACAATTTAATCAGCAATCAATTAAAAAGTCTATACATTTTAACAAACAGACTGAAAGTTGACAAATTACCGATTTGTTCTGTTATAGGTTAGTGGCCAATATATACTTAGAACAACTAGAGGAAAGTAATAATACTATGCAATGTTGTACGATTTGCAATGCTCATACTTTCTCATATTGACTTTTCTTAGATTGCCAATCTAGTTGATTGTATCAAATATTCCAATAAATATGCTATTTTCAAATTCAAACCAATTTATTATAAACAATTTTTTTTTTTATTTTAATAATTTAGTCTGGGTTGTTTAGATTTCTGCTCATTCTGAAGGTGTTTATCTGACTTCATAGCAGCTAATAATAATACTGTAGCTGTTTATTTATTAAATAATGTGATTTTTAATGCAAAACTTGGCATCTGACAGAAAGATTAATCAGTAGAGTATTAAAAACGAATTTATTAAGCGCATATATCGTCAAAGTAATGATTGGTAATGTTGGGTATGTTACCATAGTATTTATGCATTTATATCTCTGTGTAATATTGGATATTTGCTTTTTATATTCTCTATATTGGTGGTGTCAATTTTTTTTTTTTTTCAATTTTATGTTTTCTTAGTAGCTTGTTTTGTTGTGTCCCGTGTTTGTTGGAAGATATTTAATTGTGATGTAGTTTCGGACAAATTGTATTACAAGAAATATTATATATGTAAGATATAAATTACAGTTACAACTCAAATATGTATACTATAGGAAACAAAATATATAAACAGTTTATTGATTCATAAAATGTATAAACGACATTAGAAGTGAATAATATTTAAAAATCTAATCCAATTTTTATTAACATAGGAGTAGGTATATTATTCAAATTATTTGTTAAATTATTATTTATATTATTCATAGAAATAAAATTCATCATAATTTAAATAATTTTAGAAACAAGGTAAAATGTTTAGTAGAAATGCAATTCCTGTTATATAAATAACTTTTAAAGATATTTTAATATGTCAAATATTTTCCATTAAATATAAAGCGGATTATAATATGCTTAAACATTTCTTTATACACACCTATATATTTTGTTTATTCGATTAATATATATTGTGTAACTGAGAAGTTGTTTCTCACTCATATTTGAATTCAGTAATTGCAGCAGTACATTAACTATTTCTATAGATATAATACAATAAGCATCTGTAAAACGGTTTTTAAATTATTAAATTATTGCCAATGTATATATTTATAAGTTAAAAGTATAAATTAACTGAAGCAGTAGCGGCAAGGAACATCGATATATGTTTCATATGTTTATATAATGCGTTTCATAGGTATAATCAAATTGCTACCTAAAAATGTAGTTTACATTTAGCTTATGTGTATATACATATATATATAATAAATATAAAATGTATTTCCATCTACGCAAATAGGAGATAAAGATATAAAATATATACTTAATAAATAAAGATTTTTGTTAAAATTAAAAAAGCTAAATAATATAATATTGTGTAAGTAGTGTTTAGTGTTAAATGTCAGCTATTTATATATTTTAATAATAAACTAATTTCAGAGAATGTTACAATTGATAAGTATTTTTGAATTTGATATGGGACAGAAGTACATGTGCAAAGAGAAAGAAAGAAAAGCTCGAATGTTACTTACATAAAAACATTTTAATTCATGTTAAGAAGAAATATATATTTCGTTGTTAATATATGCTTATAGTAGAGTTTGAACAAAAAAAGAGTACATACGAGTACCTACATTTTTAACCAATATAGAATGTGTACAGTAGTAATATAAAAATTCGGTTTTATAATATAAATTAAATTTAAAATATGTAAAATATCTTGATCAAAGTTAATTTGCATAATATTCTGAATGCCAAAGCATGATAAATATATGCATTAGATTATAAAATACAATGATTTCAAAGAGGCAAAATGTAAGAAACAGTTTGTATATATATAAGTGAATATCAAAAGAATCAGATATTGCGTCTGTTAAAAACACTTAAAAAGTCTGTTAAATACGGTATATATTACAAATTACATTTATCACAACAGGAGGGAAATAATCATTTTGGTAAATATATTTGTACAAAATATTGTATATAATTTGTACTGGTAAAAAGTAAATAAATTATAAAATATATATTGCACTATATACAAATAATTATTATCTATAAAATTATCATCTTAAAATTACTATATAAAAACACATTGTATTATAGGTAGCCATAATGAACGCAGAAACGCCCATTGCAAATATGTGTATGGTTATGCAAGATGACACAGTATTATTAAATACAAAATAGACGAAATTATTATTTTTGAGTAAATTATTAACATTTGTTTTTAGTAAAAAAAATCATCTTACTTAATGAGGATTAAAAATCTCTTTGTATATACATTCTTGATTTACATATGTACAACTATTTATAAATATTGCATCGTAATATATTTACAATATATTAATGTTAGTGAATAGCTTGGTATATATTTTAAAATTAAATTAACTAACCATACTAGATGTATAATTTGAAATTAAGTGCACCGGGGCAGAGTAAGTGAATTGATTTCTAGAAAAACCAAGTTTCAAGCCGCATTACAACCGGGAAGATCGCCATAAATAGACTCAAACAATTGATGCCTCTATTGGCTGCGAATTTAATGACTGAATTCCGCGAAGCAAGAGCCGCTAGAACCGCATCGCTCTCCTTTCTTTTGTCCTCTCTTTGCCAGCACTCCGTCATTAATCTGGAGAGTTGCTCGTTCAACTGAGTAACCTTTGCGTTCCGGTTGATGATGCCTATTTCATTGATGAGGTTCTTTGACACGGCTTCCAGAGTCTTGATGCTCATGTAGAACTGCTCCTAGACCACCCCGGCGACACTAAGCCAGTGAATCGTACTGAAGAATTTCCGAGTGACCTTGCAATCTAGATCGGTCTCTTGGCTCCAGCGACCAAGTAAACCTACATCCTCGTAATATGCTGCTTCAGATGACGATGTACTGGTGTCATTTTTATCAATTCCAGCTAGAAGAGAGTCCAAGAAAGTGGTCAGTGGAATGTCCAAACTGAATTTGTTGTCCATGGTATTGAGGAAAAGTTTTTTGCTATCGTTGGAGTCAATATTTCCAAAATTGAACAGATAAAAGAGAACTCCCCCGTTAAAGGCGCTCTTGATTCCCTCAAGACTAAGCAGGAAGCTCTTGAAGCTGGGGTCCTTGATCTTGACTCCATCAAAGAGTTTCTGGGATTCAGGAATCTCATGAGGAGCGTAATGCATGCTCAGCTCATTTAACGCCGAGTACATCCTCTGGAAGTGGTCGTGTGTGAGCATATTCTCAAGAAGGTATGTGCCAATATCAAAGAGAACGCCACCCTTGTTGAGTAAAAGAGCCGAACTGTGCCCTATTTGGAAGGAGAAGTGCCCGGCACTGTTCGAGTGTTTAGACTTCCTGAGTAGGTCGCTGAGATTTTCGATCAGGCTCACCGCTTGAGTCACCTTTTCCTCAACTTGGGCCCTTGATTTAGCCTGACATGCCACTTCCCTTGCCAGGATGAGATAGATGAGAGGACATAGCCAAAGAATGGAGTATCTCATTTTGTTGCGCGAATATTGTGACCTGATTAATTAATTCCTAGGTCAGATGAATTTTCCACTGTATATATGAAGAATAAATTAGACTCCTTTTTTGACAACTTGAGACATTAACGAATGCCGAATAAATGTGTGTATAAGTGTTTTACAATTACACATATAAACCAATAGTTTTGAGTGAAGGCTATGTTGAGACATACACAAAACAAGCTCGATAGTATATAGCCAGTCTCACCGTACTGAAACTGTTAAAGTACCTCTTTATACATCGTGCACACTTATGTAAATTTGGTTCAAGTACGTAAGTAAAGTGTATATAATAATATGTATGTACATATTATATAGCCTGCACTACGAATCTCTCTATTCGACCATCCTAACGCTACATCAGAAATATTGACTGATTAGAGGGGTGAGGAGAAGACCATAGTAAATCTACGCCTCCTACACTCACATCACTAAAAACCCTTCTCAATCTAATTTTCTCATAAGATGCTCAATATTAAGTTTGGTCAGGTTGTTTAGGAATGAATGTATTGAATGGATACACAAAGAGCGTATGTGTAATTGAGCTATTTCAGTTTAGTAGTTATGAATCATATTAGCTGAATATACGGAGGATGAAAATTATATTTGTTATGCAATCATATGATTACGTCATTCAGCGAAAATTCAAGCAACCTTCATTAATCTGACTGTTGATCTATGTATATAATATATTATGTATATACACATTTAAACGTTTAAGAGTTTCAATTATGTGTATTCTTCACAGCATATAAAGGGGTTGGCCAATATTCTGTGAATCATATTTCTTGTATTAAGTATTAACTCGACCAGCATTTAAATCGTTTGATCGAACTTTTCGCCTTTTTAAAAATTCCTGGATGAGGCATTGCTGTACATATAACAACAGTTAAGCTAGCTAGTTGGGTATTTCAGTTAGGTGGTTCAGTTCAATTATCACGGTTAAGGTTATGTACTTTTAAAAATATTGAAGCGATAGGCAACAGTCTATAAATGGCTTTTTCACATAAAACGTATGAGCTGTCGACCGTAAAATTAAATTGTATTAAACATGATAAGATTCTAGAGCTTTAAGTTGTTCGCTTTAATACTACATATGTATTTATCGATTTTTGATGTGACGCGTAGCACGTTTTTGGTGTGGATTGGCCTTTAAAGAACATATCATAATGCTATGTATAGCTCATTTAGTGATTAAGTCGGATTGAAGTTGAAATTATATTGTAGTAGAATATCAATCTATGACATTAATATCGCACTTATTAAAAAACTGCATTTTTGTTTTAAACAATAATTAATATAGCTTTTGTGTAACTCCAATATACATAGCTCTTAATATATTCTGAAATCTGCTGTTTACTCGTGAACTCAACTAACTCATATTTTAATAAAATTAAATTTTAAACAAAAATATTTTTGAAAAAAAAATTACTTTGTTTCCGTTTACAGAGATTTAAAAAAATTCAAAATTTAATAAAAATTATTTAATAATAAAAGTCTTGTCATGTTGTTTAATACTGCGAGGGATGAAAAGTAACGCACAATTATGTACAAAAAATACTATATGCATATTCAAAACTATTGGTTATAAGTTAAAACTATTTAATCAATCAAAGCTTTGGTTAAAACGATTTCTATAGATTTCTGTGATTTTGGTTAAATTTATTGCTATAGATATGTGTGTTTAGTTTAGTTTAGTTCAATCATGGCTGGTGTACAGATGAATTTTGAAGAAAGAATTGCTGAAATTAAATATTATTATCAAAATGGAAATAATGCAAGTTTAACTGCAATTCATGTTTCCGCATTATTTAATCATCAACAGCCCAGCCATGATACTTTCATTATCCGATTAGTAAAAAAAATTTGAAACAACTGGGTCTGTAACAGACATAAAGCGATCTGGTCGTCCGAGTCTCAAGAAGGATCCTGGCTTTCAAGCTGCTATCCCAAATGTAATAAATCCTCATACTCCAACCTCCTCTCGACGAATAGCTTCTTAACTGAAAGGTCCCGGAGGAGACCATTGATACAATACTTTATCTCACAGCACTGTTTTGCAAACATTAAAAATTATAGGATTGAAACCTTATATCCCTCATTTAATTCACACTTTACATGAAGACAATTTTGACAGGCGCGTCGAGTTCTACGAAACCTTTCTAGATATCTTAAACGATGATCCTAATGTCATACACCGTGTATTGTGGTCTGATGAGGCTAACTTTAAACTAAACAGATACATAAATCAACATAATTGTATTTACTGGAGTTCCGAGAACAACCATGAGATCTTAGAGAAGGAAGTAAATCTTCCAGGTGTCACAGTTTGGTGCGGCATGCTTTCAAGATGGATCATCGGTCCCTATTTCTTTGATGATAACAGTATCTAATGAAACCTATCTCACTTATATGCTGAGGGAATGGTTGTGGCCCATAATTCGATGGAACCACTACATATTCCAACAAGATGGTGCATCCCCAAAATTTTCTCGCGTAGTGCGTGAGTGACTAGATCATCACTTCAAGGATGCCTGGATCGGTAGGCGAGGTTGGGTTGAATGGCCCCCACGCTCGCCTGACATGATTCCCCTTGATTTCTTTCTATGGGGAGTTGTCAAAGACAAGGTGTATGCAGAAAATCAAAAAATGTGGAAGACCTTCGATAATTAATCCAACAGGTGATCACTTCTATTGACCCGAATCTTTGTCAAAAAGTATTTAACTCCAC
>JAYRBW010023274.1:0-12563 GCA_036023295.1 Invenusta paracnida
TTAAATTGAAATATTAAAACAAACTGAACTACGCATATTTCGCAGAGTGAACACTCTTATTTAATCATTACTCTATGTATAAGACGTTATTAATATACAAAGTATTGATTAGATGTAAAAAAATACGATGTCGTATCTAAAGTGTTTTATTTTATTATTAGATGCTTGAATATAAACAATTGCGAGTTTCAAATTTAATTTAATATATTATTAAATAGAATTTAGGAGGACTTCACAAAAATATAGAGTTGAAATATAAAATGTATTTTGATGAAGTCTTCGAGAACTGACTTTTTATTTAGTAGTAGTAAAACGTAAAAATATTAGCAATTGTTCTAAATTTGTTGTTTTGAAATACATTTATAATTTGTATATCCTATTAAGATATTCTATTTTTCTAACTACAGAATTCTTATTATTTCCATTCTTCTTCTTTTGGAATTGGCTATTATTTTCGCACCAATTGAAATGTAGTTAATTATAATAATATATACATACACAAGCAATAAAAGCATAGGACGAAAAGAGTAAAACATAAATTGAAGCGATGTCAAAATCCTCCTTTCAGTAATTTGTTATTTTTTAGTTTTGAGACAAGACTGGCACGGATGCAAATCATATATTTAATTACAAGTTTTTACACAATCACATGTTTTGTGAGTGGCAATTTGGCTGCAGTGTCAAACCATTATAATGACAACATTTTAGAATGCCAAAATGGAGACGTCAACATAGCCACTTTCGGGTTCACTGGTTTGACTTGTGATGCCAATGATCTCATCACAAAATATGTTCGCTATTTGGGTATTCGTGACGTCTTCCGCCGGGTAAATAGTAACCCCGACCTTGCTTTTGCTCGGAATAATATCACGTTTGGTTACGTGTTTCTGGAGAACTGTTGGAAGCTTCCAGTTGCTACAGAGTTTGTCTCCCGCGTTCGAACGGCTTGGGAGGCGAATCATGCTGGGTCAAATCTTTGTGAGGCGTTTTCGACCTCTCTAAACGCAAGCGTATTCCCAGTGACGGGGGTTGTTGGTGGAGCGTCGTCAGAGAATACAGGGGCAATGTCCTCTTATCTTCAGTCCCGTTACATGTGGCAGATTTCCTCCACAGCGAGTAGTGACACGCTCGCTGATCGGACAAAGCACCCCTTTCTCTTCCGCATGGTGGCGACGGATTCGCATCAGGCTGCGGTGGTGGCTGACATTTTGGTTCAATACAATTGGACCTACGTTATTGTCCTCTTTGATGACACAATTTATGGGCGGAATTTACTTCGTAATTTGCAAATTTCACTTAACAAGCTGACGGTCCCTATCTGTATTGCAATGGAGGCCCCGTTAACGGGCCCTGAGAACAACTATATAGAAAAGGTTGTGGACTTAATTTTGTCCAAACCGAATGCTAAGGTAATTGTTAACTTTGGCCGATTCCATGCAGGTATATTAGAGGGTCTGAAAGACCATTATTACGTCTTCATCGGGAGTGATTACATTAAAACAGCTCCTTATTATACGGCTACCCAAGTTGTTGGTTCGATTTTCATTAACTTCCCTGCTGCCAATTTGGCTGCGGGTATACAAGATTTCAATAATTTAACTGTTGCAGATATTGAACATCTTTCTTACGGAAGACAATTATGGAAAAAGCTACACGGTTGCTGTTTCGATAATGTAAATAGTACATGTCCTTCTTGTAGTTCATTTCCAGTAAATACAAAGCCTTTAACCTCCAAAATGCCTCTTATTACCGACAAAACGATCGACGCAATTGAAGCTATGGCTAGAGCCATCGCTATGGCTATTGAAAAGGACTGTCAGACTACTTTGCCTGATATTCGTCTTCTTCGACGATGTTTGACACCCGAGGTGCTGGCTAAGACCTTCACAAGTCTTGATTTCATTGGGCTAACTGGTCGAGTAATCTTTGAAGCATCTGGAGAGGTTCCTGCAGCGTACATCGTCCGGCAACAACTACGTTCAGCCGAAGAAGATGTTGCCCAGATAATTGGCACTTGGAACAGAGCAAGTAGGTTAAGTCTTCAAGGGGATATCGGTCTAGATTTGACCAATTATACTGGAAGAAGGGCTAATGATTTCAGATTCCCAGTTCAATCCCAATGTAGCAAGCCCTGTGCAAAAGGGGAAGCACGAATTCAGGTGAGCCAGTGTTGCTGGACGTGTCTCAGGTGTCGAGAGAATGAGCGCACAATCAACGAAACAGAATGTAAGCCCTGTCCTCTGTACACGTGGCCAGTAGGGGAGAACTGTGTGCGCATACCTCCCACCTTCACAACCTGGACGGACGCCTTGGGTGTCATTATCTTACTACTGTCCTGCCTTGGACTGCTTGTAACGCTTCCGGTGGGAGTGTTCTACATAGTGAATCGAGAGGCTTCACTCCTCAAAGCCTCATCCGTGTTTCTCTCGGTATTTAACCTCTGTGGCCTCCTGTTGGCCTACTGTACTGGGTTTTTCTTTCTTATTCGGCCCAGTCTTTGGGGCTGTCTAGTGCGCCATTTTCTCTATCACCTCTCTGTGTCAATGTGTTATGCGAGCCTGTTGGTCAAAACGTTTCGTATATTTCGAGTCTTCGCTGCAAGTCGGAAGGGACTGCGACGGCCTAATTTCGTCGGAACGCGATTCATTGTTTGTGCAACCATTAGCATATCGTCTGTTAAGGTAACAGAATATTTTACTATTTTTATATCTTTACAAATTTAACAAATAATTTAGTTTATTCGTATGAATGGTTTAGTTATACTTGAGGTTGTTATATAATTTACAAATTTATTCATTCATTATATATTATTTTATTATGTTTAATTTAATCGGACTAGGCTACTAATACTATTAAGGTATATCAAAATTCAAAGATTCCATTTAAACATTATGAAACTTCTAGGATAGGTGTTATTTTCATTGTTTTTGATAGCTCTAAAATCGATTGATAAATGGATTCCAAGGATCATGCTCATTACGTTCGTGGTGGATACTATTCATTGAATAGATAGATATATTCCGAAAATTATATATTTGAAACACATGTAAAATGGGGTAACTTTAGCTTTATACATATATACAACCAAATAATAATTTATGGCTATCTATATCAAGAGCGTCATGAGGAGAAGTAGCATGTATAATATAGAATTTATGAACCATTTTAAACTAACGTTTCACAAGCATGATATTATACAAGAGATATAGCTGTTGTTTTTATGTAGCTCACCATAAAATATTATCTCTAAATTTTAATTATTGTACTTATTTTATATAAATCTATCTTAAAGATGTATTGGTGTAGACAAAGTAACATATGCTTAATAAATCTTCAAGATCTATATATATAGGCATAGGAAAATGTATAAAAATATATAGATATACAGTATTAATGAATATAGCAGGTATTTGTTCTTTGACCTACATATATTTCCTTGTACTAAAACTAAATTTTCACGCAAAACATAAATGAAATCTGTTCATTTAGAGTTTACAGGAAGTTTTTACCTTTGTATAATTATTAAAAACTAAAATTGACTTTTTGAGACGGCTAAAGTTTCCTGCAAGTTTTTTAAATTTACTTTTAGTGATCAAAATCTATATTATTTCATTTACATAAATAAATGAATATACATAGAACAACATGTTAATTGATATTAAACTGTTTCGCAGTACATTTTTTTTACTGTTTTATTATAATTTGCCCAAGAGATTTAATTATAACATTACAGACAAATAATCGCCTTTGTAGAAGTTATGAAAGATTGTTTGAAACTTATTAACATAAACGAAATCGATAGTATACTAATGCATTTTCCTACAGAAGGTTTAGATATATTTTTACAAAAATATGTGTAGGGATACTGTACGCGTGAATATTAGTTATATTTTTCAGAATTTAGTCTTTTTTCATTTACCTTGATTTTCCCTTCCCGCCTTCACGTTCGCAAATCGTTATAAAAGTATTCAGTGTATTGTAACAGTTTCTGCACCTATACATATATAATTAAAAAATTGTTATTTTTATGATTTAACATAAATGTAATCTTTTCGTATATTTATTCTTTAGATATTCATTCTCAAAGCTTATAAACAGTGCCGCTTTAGAATACCCTGCATTATCTTCTTAGATAATCACGATTAATTTGTTTTTAGTAGTTGAAGCGTATCAAGATAACAGATATAGAAAACTAATTATATTATTATGAATTTTTTCTTTGTATCAAATAATGAACACACCCAAAACAATAAAATGATTTCTTTCTATTGAATAAAGTCTACAATATCAAGGAAACTTAATATCATTTTTTAATTTCATTTTATAAAAATATTTAAATAATCATACATAGTGAAGCAAAAAAGATTCATCTATTCTAAACCGCACAGTAAAGCAAAGGGCAAATGAACCATAAAAAAGCAGTACAGTTTAGTTTACTTATAGATAATAATATTGTCGTTAAATGAAATGAGATTAAAATCGAGATATTATACTTTTTTAAATACATATAGATATTGAGTTATTTTTGGTAAACGCTTTATTAACTGTTTAAATAAATTATGTATAATGTACGATAATATAACATATGCTAGATAACTTTTTTGTATGTTTTAAAACTGCGGAAAGTATTGATATATATAATATATATACTATTAATATATTAACAATATTCATATTGCCCCTCTCGGATAAACATTTTCAAGATAATTTCTCCTTTACAAATCTGAGAAGCTTTGTATTAATATCACAAATTAAGTCTTTTAATAAATAATTTGCGTTTGATATAATTTATCATATAGAAATGGTATGAGAATGTAGATGACAAAATATATGCACCTTTCTTCTAAAAATTCATATTATTGTGTAATAAGATACATTTTCTTTATTGTTCAAGGCACAAGAACATAATGCACTTAAATTATTATTTGATTAACTGTACGAAATAAATATACTTCGAGTTAAACAAATTTTGTAGTTTATTTTCATTATGCGCAGTATGCAGCCCGTAATTATTTTAAAATGATGGAACACATGAAATTCCTTAGATTAAAAAAAAATTTTTTTTGTGTAATTAGAATTATTACAAGCTATATTGTAGCTTCTGCATTTTTTATAAGAAATATGATCTTAATAATAAATTAGGTTTATGTTATTTTTTCTATCTTTAATAAATTGTAATATATACTCCATAGAAGTTCTATTTTGTGGTTATCAAGATTTTGTAAATGACGAAACTGAAATAACTATTATTAACTGGATTATGACAGGCAGTTTCTAACTATACTTGATTTATTTATTAAAGTTACAATATATGGTATCGCCTGAGTGCTACAAATCTTACTTGCAAGCTAAAAAAACCCCATTCTACCCAGTTAATTATGCCTTAAATCTCACGCTTAAAGTATACCCAATTATTAATTTTTAATTTTTAAATCTTAAATTTTTATTTTTATTTTTAGCATGACATGGGAGCATATTTTTTAACTTCTTGAATCAATTAACGCAGTTAGTTTTACACTGGGTTGGGTTTATTATATTATAATAAACATTTTGTATTCTACAGCGTATAAAATAACGTAGGAACTGTAGAAAATGATTTTGATCGTCAAGCAGCGGGGCAAGTTACCAATACAAAACCTCTTCCTGAATGATAGTATTAGATGGGACGTTACAATGAATATTTAAATGAATCATCATTCCACATATAGTCACTGGTCGATCCGATGCGCCAGGATTGCTCATGAGAAGTGTATTCGTTGCTTTTCTAATATTTTTGAGATAGGTTGTGTTTATAATATTATTAAAATAAAAGTGAAACCGAAAGTGAAACTCAGAAAGTGAATTCAGACGTCACCATCAGTTTCATTCAACACGGAAACTATATTCATTACTCGATTCTCAGTTTTGAAGAACCTGAGCGCTCCAAGTGGAAGGTTTGGTAGAACCACAGAAGTATCGTCCAATTTAATAATGCATTTAATGGTTAGCAGGAGGTCAGTCCTAATAAAAAAAGAAGTGAAGATTGAATTATATATCAACAATGCCTCCGTATATACATTTTATTTCCAATTCCCCATAGAGTAATACATGTGTACTCTATGCCATTCACTATCAGTTTCGGGTTCGGTTTTAATTTCGCTTTCGTTTTAGTTTAAAAATATTAGAAAAGCGACAACTATACTACTCCCATGGTTCTAATTGCCAATTGATTTTTTGCTACCTATTGTGGTCCATTTTAGTATTTGGTATTTCAGTTATTTTCATAGATATTTGTTTTACTTTTACGCTATGTCTATTTGACCTATAGTTTTTGCCATTACCACCACAGATTTTGCAGAACTCTGAACAGGGATAACTTCTAAGTTGAATGATGACACATACCTTATAATTAGAGGCTCAAACCACAAGAAGAGAGAAGCTGAACTGAGCAACATTAAATATTGGGCTTCAGCAAACAACCTTCTAGAAGAAATTACTTGAAATGATCATACGCGCCTCAAATCCAGCCCATCATCATAAGAGTTAACGAAATGAAAATTCTAGGGATTACTATGAACTCCAATCTTAAAGTCACGCAACATATCACCAACATCATAAATTCTTCTCTTAGACCGCTTTATAGTTTGAAGAAACTACGCTCTCTCAGACTTGCAGAATGTGACATCAAGATAGTTTTTCAGTCCACCATCATCCCGAAAATCATCTATGCCTTTCCTGCATGGTGGGGCTTCACGACCGAAAAAGAACAAGACAGAATTAAAAATGTTATAAAAAGAGCAAAGAAATGGTGTTTCTGTAGTAAAGAAACACAAGCACTCTCTTCACTGATTGCTAAACAGGACGCCCGATTTTCGATGATATATGTAATATATATATGTATATATATATGATATATAATGAGCCAATCCACGGAAAAGTGCACAGCATGCATTTTTCGTGTTGATTTTCAAAGTTCAAAAAAATATAAAAATGTTATATTTGATAGAAATTAGACATGTTTTGCCACATAAAAACATAGTATGCGCTATCAATTTGTTTTTCATTGTTGAAGTTGATGCCTTACAATGCCTTGTAAGGCGCGGGATAATCGTGCGTTTTTATTTATTTATGTAATTATTTAAGCGTACACTAATATTTTTAATTTAAAAACACAATAATCTCTCTTCAAACATCCTATATAGTGACAATAAAAACTTACTACAGTATGATATAAGCTTTACTTTATGCTATGCACAGCTTTAAAGTTTCATGCAATTGTATAAAATTACAAACTTTTATTATATTTTAAATCTTCTAATTTGCAAACACCAATACTCTTTAAAAACTACCCAAAATTCAACATTCGCTACTTTAATCAATAGCATGACATCTTAGAAAATAAGGTAGGTTAAAAGTTATAGACATTTAATAGCTTTTTAGATATTTTTAAATACCTTGCAACGATCATCTATTTTTATCTAGCGCCTTACAAATAATGCCAGATTTTAATCATAAAGCAATTACAGGATTCGGAACTAACATTTTAGGCTATAGTTGTTTATTAAGGAATTTTGAGACATTTCTTAACAAATAAATTTATGTTAATAATTATTATAAATTATAGGACTAATATTTTAAAATATTCAAATTTGTGTAGGAGACCATTCATTTTCACACAAAAATGTGTTAAAATAATGAACCCAACTTAAGAAACAAAGATATATACCTACATTTAAACGAAAACGCTAATACAGATATAATTTTATATTGAATAAAACATTTTGAATACATTTTATTGATATGATTTTGATTCATATACTATTATTTTCGTGCTATGAAATCTTAATAATTATTCCGCGCCTTACACAATAAATATATGTGAGTATAGCAGGCAATATTTTCTCTTTAACCCTTTTATTTTTAGCTATTTTAATAGAAATAAATAAAAAACATACTCTAATTCCTTAATATTAACCAAGAGTACCTATATTTAAGATTTTTAATGAAACCAACATTAATTTTGAAAATAGTGTTCTTAAAATAAAAGAATCATTGATGGTTATAATTAAGTTGTTACATATATATTACATTATTATATATTTTACTGTTCATATTATTAAATTTATTTATATTTTTATAAATGCATATAGTATATATAGGTAATACGAATAATATTTGACCATCTATTTATAATACATATATTAAAGTAAAATATAACTATCAATTAAACTTTAACTATTTAAATTTACAGTAAAATTAAATTAAATTGTAAATAACCACTGAACTGCAAAATATGGACTAAAAATATAGTATAACACTTTGAATATGCATTAAGTATTACATAAAAGAAATCAATAAACACAATAGCATATTGTATTTAAAATTTGTCTACGATTATAAGAATTTCAAAAAATACCTTATCATGTAATTCTTGTTTGATTGTCTTGTTGCTTCAACATCTTTAAACATTTTATTTCTTCGTTTCGAATATTTTTTCTTGCATTTTCACTTTTATGGAAATCTTTGTCTGTCAATTTTTTTTAAATCCCTGTACCTTTTTCTTGCTACTTTTGAACTCAATCGTTTCTCAGACTTTCTCAGTAACGCCATGATGCTATCGATAACTAAATAATAACGTTTTAAATTTTAGTTTATACTATTTTAAAATAAAATTAACAAAAAAAGCCGCTACATTTTTGACATGAAACAAATGTATTTCTTGCGTTTTATTAATTTATTGTTGAACATAACATAATACAGTTATATTTAAAATTTCGTGAATATATATGCTTTGGTTCAAAATTTATTACTACTAATATAATTATTAATTGTAAGGCGTGGGATAAAAAATGAGGTGATTTTCATTTCTAACAAATTATTTCAGAAGTATGGAGTATTCTTTTTTTAGAATCATAAAATGTGTAAAGCAAGAAACAAAAATCGGAAAAGAAAGTCAAGTTTGAGACAATACTTTTTTATAAATCAAAATTAAAAATTGACTGTTAATTATCTCGCGCCTTACAAGTGTTTTTATATGTATTATAGGCATTGAACACGTTATTTCAGCATATCACTTACCTAATTTAACGTAATTTATTTTTAACGTGTTTAATTTAAATGATTAAAAACATTATAAACTTACTATAAATATGTAAAATGTAAAAATGTGCTTCGCATATTACATTTTATACTATTTTTATAGCCATGTTTAGCATCCATTTTAATAGTAAATTCATTCTATTATCAATATTTCTTTCAGAATGGTACAAAAAATGAAATAATGTTTTCTGTTTACGTTGGCGTTTTGATTAAGAAAACATAAGAACTAATTTATATTAATTAATTTATAGCCTTTTTTCAAGCTATATTTTTTTTCAATTATCCCGCGCCTTACACATTTTTTGATATTTAGAACAATATATTAGCCAAAATATGAGATCATAGTTTAATAACTAAAGTTTGAAACATTTAATTCATTTCAGAAAACACGAAAAATATGCGTATAATATCTTTACTGTCAATTTTAAAACATGCCATATTTTAATAAAAAGGTTGGGGCTTACTTTTAAAGAACTTGCAAAAAACTATATAAACATGTATTTCAATATTACTAAACTAGGTATATGCGAAAATCATCTAATGGGTGTATATATTTCATTTAAAATAGTTAGATTGAATTTCTGTTAACGTCATTACCTTAATATTGATAAATTTAAAATGTTAATTATCCCGCGCCTTACAGTGAGGTTTCCATGCATGTACATTGTAATGTGTAATATATTTGATGTAAAACTAAATATTTTCATTAATGGTGTGTCACAACCTTTTACTTTAGTTATTAACATTATATAAATGTATCTCCAGTAAAACAAGGGAGATTGTTTTAAATTATTTTTTACTTTTGCTTTTAAAATCAATTGTCGAATTTGATGGGTCAACATTCGGAAATAAATCTATTCCATGGATTATTATTTCACTTTCTTTATAAGAATAGCTTAACATCGAAGTAAAAAGTTAAATAAAAAATGATATTTAATTTGTTATTATTATACAGTTCTGAAACAACTAAAAAAGTGCTAAAATAACCAAAACTTGTTGACAAAATTTTTGTATTTCTTATTTTGAATTATGTGCTCATAATAATTACACATCTTCTCTATAATGTTTTTAATAATGGCAGGTTATATAAATGCATATTTTACTATTGAAATTCGTAATACACTGTCTGAAGTACTCTAAAAACGCGAAAAAATGTTGTTTTTTTGGGAAATTTAGTCTACTAAAATGAATTGTAAGAGAAAAATGTTCACAACATTACCTTAAACCCATGCATTATTTAAAAGGTCGGAATGTTTTGAATACAATTACACATAATTTATCAACATTAGAAGTTAATGTAACCATGTTTATTTTTTCAGTTCAATTTTAACATAGTGAAAATGCAGGCTGTGCACTTTTCCGTGGATTGGCCCATATATTTCAAGCTACAGTTGTCTCTTCGACATTACTGCGGCCGGCCTGACAGCAATGACTTTAGAAGTCGTCGATTGAAAACCTGGAACGGGTGCAAAACAGGGCACTATAATAAGAATCATCGCCAGACAGCTATTTTCACACACACCAGCGGAATTCTCTCTTATTACGGAATCTAAAAATAGATTACCGCTTTTTATATGTAATAATACTAGTTTTATTTATTAAACACTAAAAACGAAAGCATCCATATGCGTAGGTATATATTTGATTTCATCTTGAAAACCACATCTTTTTCTACATATCTGTATATTTCAATTTTGCAAACTATATGTATAAGTATTAATTAATAAGTCAAAAAAATCTGTTTTGGCTTGTTAATACGTAAAATAATTGCCATCCATAATAGCCTATAAAAGTTATACAAACGTAGTATAGGTATATGACAAAAATTATAAGCTATTAACGGATATTGATCTGTCCAACCCTGTTATGTATTAGATATAGAGTACTTTGTTCGAATACTTTAAGAGGATAAAACACGAGGACCGAAGGTCCGAGTGCTTTATTTTCTTAAAGTATGAGAATAAAGTACTCTATTTGTTTTAAAGCATGTTTGCAATTTGAAAGTAGTTATTTTACGAAAGTACGTAAAGAGGAATTCGTTGAAACCAGTCCACATACATCTCGAAATTCATCGTCTTTTTCTGTCTCCGTTGAAACTCCCAGTGTTCATCTATCCAGTCTTCGACAAAAACGGGTTCATTACTGGATATTAAACCCTTATACGAAACTCCACCCCAAAGCATATAGCCTGCTGAAAACTTCTCAAGGTGGACAATACCACCTGCAGTATCTTCTTCAGCTCGCGATCTGGACCATATTATCACATCATTCCTGGAATTTGATAAATTGTTTATTCTGAACTTCTTACTAAAATCAGTGTTGATCAACTGTGTGAGTCTAGGTGTCCTCTTTCATTTATGGGGTTATGGCCTAAGTTAATTAACAGCTATCTGCAAAACTGAATCCGTCTATGTTTATGTTCGTTCATCTGTAATTTTTGATGATTTCAATTATAATGCTAAATGATAGTATACAGTCATATAATGTAAAAAACATTTTGGTACATTTTTTATGAGCCACGTCTTGTAGAATTTAATTTTAAAATTCAATGTAATTTTTATTCTAACGGGTCTGATATATATGTTTTTTAGTAGGATAGTATGTCAATAGTAAAGGATTGAAATCTGCACTGCAAATTTTTATGTTGTGCAGGTAATTTTGTACATATTAATATAATAACCTATATATAGATAAAACTATCTTAGCAAAAAAACACAAAAAACAATGCGATTATGAATAAAAAATGATTTATTGGTGACAATATTAATGCAAGAATTTGTTTGCATGAATACGTCAATAGTTACTGCATGTTTATACTGCAAAGGTACTTAACATACATCACATTAATGTATAAAATAAGGCAAACAAATTATTGATTAGAAATATAACATATAAAGTATGTAGCTTAAAACTATAATCATACCATTCACAGAATAATAATTTGACTAAAAACTTTAATAATTAAACCAAATAATTTGGAGAGTGAAAAATATTTGGAAAAAATACAGTATTCGTCAGTTAACAACAGCCATGATCGAAATTAAAGTCTATTATTTTGAATAATGATAAATATCATAGTAACAGGATTAACAATTAATAATAAAAAACATAAAATAATTTATATAAATTGGTAACAAAATTAAACAATTTGTACCTACACTGTCATTTTAAAATATAATTTTGAATTTGAAATATATACAAAAACAATGGGCTATAATAAAACAATAACTATTTTCCTGAAGTTGGAAAAGAATTACTTTTCTATACAAGGATATAATCTATTAATACGAGAATACGAAGCGATCCGAATATAGAAATGTGCTTTTCCCATGAAGAAACGTAGTTTTTTATGTATCTACATATAATATTATCACGCTCATAGAGTACACATAGAGAAACGACTCTTACTGATTCTGTATGCAGTTTTATACTACTTCTCGTCTACCCAAAGGTTTTTGCAAACTATTTTTTCTAAAATTCACAAC
>JAYRBW010023285.1:0-12563 GCA_036023295.1 Invenusta paracnida
GTCCTAGCAGAGAGTGGTTTCGATCCACCGACCTCTGGGTTATGGGCCCAGCACGCTTCCACTGCGCCACTCTGCTTCCGACAGATGTCTATATTATTTAGCGATTAATTTACATTTCAAAATAATACTTTTGCCAAGACAACAGTTGATACAATAGATCTAAGCTGTTTAACACTATATACAAACAATCTAATTTCTTACCAAATTTATAGGTTTTCGAGATTTTTAAACTCCTTAACTTTTAGCTCAGTTAAAATAAAGTAAAATAAAAAAAATAAAAAATAAATATATAAAATAAAATAAAATAAAATAAAATAAATGTAAATATGAATTTTCTTTTAATAAAAGCATAAATAGGTAAACCTATTTAAGATAACACATAAAATAAATTATAACAAAAATGTGAGAGATGGGTTTTTCAAAATCAGGGATAACATTACTTTTTTAAATGCTTTTTCTTGGATGAATTTATGAAAAGATATATATAAATTTAAATTTCTAATTATATGAAGTTAAAAACGACGGAACTGAAATGAACAATAAATAATCACAAAAACAGCTGAAATGTTTTTTATGAGCTCTAAATATAAGCAAATATAATTTGAAAGACACTCCAAAGAGTTCAAGCGAAATAGTGTCTATTATCAAAATCAATAGAGCAATTATCGCAAACGACCTATATATACAATCAGTAAATCAATGCCTCAAATGATTAGGAAATAAATTTGAAACCTATCTCTATACAGCTATCACCCGGGGAATCTTGAAACGAAGATTACCTTAATCGCCTCCATTCATCCTCGCTTCTTCCTTTCCCCTCCCCCCTCCCTCTACACACTGTGTGCAGGTCTTATTGATAGTTCCAGGCTTTCAAAGAAACCGCTCGGTCACACTCTACTCTCGTATATAAGTGTAAAATAGGCCATATTCACCTGATCATATCTATTGAAATGCTCCTTTCCATACATACTATCTCACGTCATATCATTCACAGAAAATAATGCCAACTTTAATGGCAAAATAAATATTATTTTCCTCCGAGTATCGATTTTTTAGCTCTCAGTATGCCGACAGATATTATTTTTTCTATTTTTTGTGAGTCGGATTTATTCCTTTTAAGTTTACGTCCACACCCCCCTCCTGGCCCTTGGAGTTGGCCATTTTATTTATTTTATTTATTTCCTTCTCAGTCATAATCATAACACTGAAGTTTGTCTCTTGAATTCATTGTCCTGAGACTATAGTGAGTAGACTTAAACTTAAAAATCACTCTCTCGACATACAAATAACTGCCCAAAGTCTCCGTGATATTCTCTTCCAAGCTTAAATTTTCCTGAAATCAAGTTACATCCTCGTCCTAGGAGCAGGCTAGAACAGTTTTTGTGTATATTATTCCGATATCAATGTATAAAATGACTTATTTTTCAAGATTGTAGCGACAAAGGCTTAGCGGCGTAGCGACGTGCAATTGTATACATGTTTCTCTAATCACACAATATTCTAGTAATTTCAGGTGTATGGAAATATTTATGTACATACATTATCTAGAATATATAGATTATAGCTTCATTAATATATGCCGACAAGTAGCAGCTGATATATTGTCTATAAAGGATGAAAGTTAAGGTGCATCAATAGGTTAGTCTTCGCAATATTGTCAAAATATATTTCTCATTTCGAGTACCACACTTTTTTTTTTATAATATAATAATTATATTTTCTTAATGTACTAATAATTAAAGATTATTTTATTTTATTTTAATATTTCTATTCAATATATAACATACTAAGCAGTACTTTGCATATTTTTTGCATTAATTCTTTGGAACATAATATTTCAGATATATATCAATAACTGTTTATTAACTAACGTGATATAGACATTTATATAACATCGCATGTTAATTACAATTTGCTGAAGTTAATTTGAAGAAATGTTTGAATTAATTGAAGTCTGAACGAATACAATTCCAACAAATAAATCTTGATTATAAATTAAATATTTTTACTTTACTTAAAAGTATTCAATTTTTGATAAAAATATACCTATTTTAATTACTACTATGAAGTAGTATACCTATGAATTTTGATTTTTTTTAGATTTGTATATTTACTCTTAGGCAAATAAAGTGTTTTAGTGGGAGATTTGAGACAAGTAGACAATTTATTATTTCATTTTTAATATTTGCATGCCTACAACGCTCATGAAATACACATCATAAAATAACTTAAATATTTGATGATTGTTAGCGTCTGTATCTATACTATAATTTTTATATTTAATGTTACATATTATTTTTTATGCGTCAAGTATTGTTATATTCTTAATGTGCCTCAGTAGGTAGATTAGTTGGAATTAAATCCCGATAAATAGCACAATTGTCTCTGTTGTATTTTTAAATTGCACTTTGCTCTGACTAAATTACAAATATTACTTTCGTATTTCCATAAAAATTCATTTGAGTGAGCTATGTTGTCTTCGGCTTTGAGTAATATTTTCCCGCCTGTCTCTACACAGTCGTGGGATATCTTGTGACTCACTGAGCCATCTCAGGAACGCCATTGTCCGTCTTCCTTGTTCACTTTTGCCGTTTAGCTATCCCTTAATGTGCTAGCTAAGTGTTCCATCTGTCTGTTACTCAGAGAACAGTTTATGTATTCTTATTTTAACAATATATAAGATTCACTAATCTTATATAAGTATATTTTGTTAAAAAATAATTTATTTAATTTTTACAGTTATCAAAAGTAGTATGGCGAGGTAGAGATCTGGACCATCACATAACTTGCCTTTTGCCTCACCTTAAATCACATTTTCTTTTTACATGTTTTGGTTCGTTCGGAAAAGTTTATTCATTTGATCTCATTTAAATTAACTTAATGTGGGCTCTATAGATATATAAGAAATAAGAAATGGTTTTATATGTATAACATAAATCGGTTTCTCATTTTAATGTGTATTATTTTAAATGTGAATGAAATATATATTACTTATAATATTACTTTGTGCTTTGAAGCGGTAATCAGGAGTCGAATGGTTAATCACGAATTCTGACACGAGACTGAATTTAGCTGACTAGATAAAATATGACTGAACCCTCTTCCTGTGTTAGAAGTGTTGGATATCTTTTGCATATTAATGCTTATCTTTAATTAGCTTCGAAATGTTGACATGTGCAACATTTTTAACCTCCAACAATGCTAATTTAATTTTCGGTATACTAAGTTCCCTCAAGCATACTATACTCAATATTTACCACTATAATCGATAAAAAACCTGTAGAGTACATGGATAAAAAGATATGTTCAATATATGCATTTTTCTATTGCATGTATGCTTATTGTTTCTTTTTCATTTTTAATAGTAGTATATGTTTAGTTTTTAGAAATTCCGTTATATTTTTCTTTCAAGTGTTTTAAAAATGATTGATTCTATTTTACTCAAAATTATATTGTCCATTTACGTGAAATGTTTTTTTAAAAATCACACACATATAATAATTATTAATGGTAGGTAGTTCCATTATTTATCATGTAGCATTCTTATACTTTACAAATATTTTCCCCAAAAAAAGAGATGTTTTTATAAAAAACAAAAATGAATTTGGAAAGCCATTTGGTTTTAGGAACAAAATAGTTGATTTTGTTTTTGCTAAAACTTTAAACTCAGAAATGGAAATTAATTCTACCATCTCAAAAAACGAAAAAAATAAACAAAACAATGTTTACTGTCGAATTTGATAGACCTAAACCGAACTGTGCATCTTTATTTGTGTGTGTATGTGTGTGTTTACAGAGATTTGCCTGCTCACTAACGCACGGCGTGTGGCATCAGTACGAGCGGAGACCTACTGCAATCTCTACTCCCTAGACCGGGAACACTTCCTCTCGGTGTTGGACAATTATCCCCTGATGCGTCGGACCATGGAGTCTGTAGCAGCAGAGAGGCTCAGTAAGATTGGACAAAATCCCCAAATGGTCAGCAATCGGAAGGATCTCTCGGAGGACCTCAATCTCATGAAGGAGATCGTGAACCAGGTAGCTCGAAACAGTCCCCCTCCAACCAGGTGTTCTAGACTCTATGTCGCCAATATTTCTATTTGGCATCATTTTAAAAAATCGTGAAATGTTCCTTAGTTTTGAATAAAGAGATCTGATTTTCTTTCGTATTTCATAAATAGAATGTCATATATCTCTTTCAAATCGAAATGTTGGATTTAAAAATAAATAAAACAAAAGCAGCGCCAATTTGTATATATAGGTGATAATCATTAATTGCAGTACAGGGCCGTTAGCACTTCACTCACCCAGTATCACCGAAGCGAATTAATAGAAATGTACATCCAGGCGGATATAATGATGGATTCATTATACAAGCAGGTTATAATACACGTGAATGTACAACGCTAAAAACAGAGGATTAAAAACTAGATTTTGGACCAGTTATACAAATATAACTTGTAGAATATGTAGACGAGGGAAAAATCAATAATTGAGGATTTGATAAGAAATGAAGTACCCCGGTTAATTCTTCTGGGTGGGAGGTCACTAAGACAAATTTAGCGTAACAATGCTTTCCACTTTTTTATATGTCGTTGACTTTCTTTTATGTTGGAGAATTTGGAGAATATGTTGGAGAACCTTATAAGAAATAAAGGAGTCATGTTTGTGCGAGACAATCTTTGACTGGAACCAAAGTTCAGCAATACAGACATCCGTAGTGTGACTATTACCTATAGCGAGGCAGTCTAGAATTTCACCGTGAAATTAATCGGCTATCTGCGAGAGATATTTTAAATAGCCTTACTTTCAGCTAAGATGGAGTGTTTAGCCAATCATCATCTATAACTCGATAACGATACCTATTCAACTTGATTTTAAATCGAACAATACAACAGAAATATTCTACCCGATTCAAGAATATTTATTTGAGACATTATCAAGATCCGAGGAATTATTATGTCTGCGAAAGTTCAATTTTTAATGTCTTTTTCTATCAGTTTGTCTTACGTTAACAAGACTGACACTAAGTAAATCTGTAGGATTCAGTTTAGATGCACACTATAATCCGATATAGAAGACATAACCATCTTTAGTGTTCCATTCATGAGCAGGTGGACAGCAGCGATGACGAAGAGAACATCGAATTAGAAAGTCGCACGGGAGGTCATTCAAGAGGCGGCAATGAGGGATCAAAGAAGGACCGCGGACACCGGCGTAAATCTGTCGTCCAGATCGGACTTGAGCGCCTTGGATTCACAAAGCACCGATCCTCATCTACCTCTGGAAGTGGTGGGACTACTTCCTACCAGCAAAGTGGACATCATCGAGGGTCTCAGTCAGGGTTAAGGGAAGGAGCCGGAAGGTCGGGAAGTGGTGGAGGTCTGTCACTCACTCTCCGCGGCGTGGGGAGCAGGATAGCTAGTGGTGGAGAGTCTGAGACTGCTGGTAGTGGACATGGGAAACAGTCGCGAACTTCTTTGGGAGGAGAGGCTGCTTCTTTTTCAACAATACTTGAGGGCATCTGTGAATCCACAAAAGAGGGTGACAGAGCAACTCCTGAAGAAACTACACAGTTGAGCGAGTCCTAACCCATCCTCTACTCTCCTCTCCTCTCCTCTCCTCTCCTCTCCTCTCCTCTCCTCAAATTTCTCCTTCCAAGTTACTTCCATTACGGTACATTCTTGAAAACAAAAGGGACCCAAATTTACTTTTTAATCTATGTAGATACTAAATTTTACCTCACAATCGTATGTCATTCAGTATTTAGTTAAAAAATAATTTACATTTCAGATTCTAACAAACATACACGCATGCCCTATATTTCAAAGGGGAAAACTTTCACAAGATACATATAAATTCTAGCCTAGTTTTACGTACTACTTATTTGTTGTACAATTATTTCGAATGTTATTTTTTCATATATTTTTGTTAAATTAGGAACTAATAATAAAATCTTTGTTAAGTCAAAATTATGAAAATTATTCAAAATTAATTTTTTATTTAATATTTTATTATAGATTTCAGATTAATACAAGAACTTACTATTTCCATCTAAAGCATGATTTATTTTCCTATATTTCATATTTCAAAGCTTGTGCAAGCTTTTAATCTTATAAATTGAACGTAGAAATGAAGCTGAAATTATTTGAAATCTTTTTAATACTCTTTGGAATAATACCTAGTTTAGGTGTAACCATAAATACACAATATATAAAGTCCAATTTATTAAATATGTGTAGGTACTTCATGAATACAACATTCTGTTGAACAATATTTTGCATTTTTACCTTGAGATTATACATAGATGTATATTCATAGGAATTATGCTACCTGCAGTATGTATGCAAACATTTCATATATATATAATTTATATTTGTTATAACTTTAATATACTGAACACATGTATTTTTTATATATTTATACACAAGAAAATGGATAATGTCAGTGATATTTTCAGAATAATTTTGTATTTAATATCTCAATCTGAATGGATACACGTATTTTTTATATAATAATGTGTCTGTATCTCTTTTCTTTCTAAGCACTAAAATATTCAATGTAATTTAAAATCAATAGTAATTACTCTAATATCAATAGAAGTTGTAAATTCAGAGTATTCATTTTTATAATTATTCTGTGTAGCATTGTATACTACTATAAGTAGTTAGTTTATGTATCAAATAATAATTTTTAATTCATTGAGATAAACTGTGTTAATATTTTGTGGACATTAAACATCGTAAGTGTCGATTATTGGTTTTGAAATCATTTCTTTAAAAAATGTAGGTCCCAGCGGAAAGTGTCGTCGTTTATTAAGTAACAGAAAAGATGTCCAGAAACTTATTTATTACTATTGAGTAAGGAATCTACAGAGAACTGAAGCGCAGATAGTGCTTCATTTACAGATTATTATTATGTTCAAATATATTCCAATTACAAATATATTCAATGTTACTTTTGTTACTTTTGTTGCTTAAACACTTTACGCTGGGACATCTATAAGTACTACTTAATTATTAGGTACACATTCATGCGAAATTCATTAAAATATAACAATTTATTATATCGATAATTCACAAATCGACAATGAACACTACGCAAAATCAATTAGATGTGAATCTTTGTATATTATTATTCAATAGTAACAATGCTTCCGATTGTAAATCAGTTATATATATATATATAAAAATTAAAATTAAAAATGTAAACATTAAAGTAAATTTGAAAATTTAGTAACAAAGGTTGAACCTTAAAATATTTGTATCAGTGAATTTGCCAAGTGGATATGTATATATATTTGATGAATAACGGTATAGCTATATATTTTATAGGTAGATTCTTTGAGTATTCACAAAAAATTGTGGAGAACTACAGTAGAAGTGCATGGTTTGTATATTATTTCTTTACTAAAATGTGCTATATAGTAGTTTATCTAAATAGTATGACGCATTTTGGCAGAAAAAAGTTAACTGAAAATTTACAAGCCTTCAACCAGTCAACAGAGACGATGCTTTAGAATTATTTATTTTTTAATAATAAAATAACTTTACATATTATATTTTTAAAAATTCAAATAAAAACTTACTGTTAACTTAATGATAATACTACATACATGTTTATTTAAATAGTTCTGTTATATTGTTGTATACTACAAATGTTTGAAATATTGTTTGAAATTACGATACTGTTTTAAATAGCATGTAACAATTTGACGTTTCTTAAATGTATTATTTACCACCTGCAGTAGCTTTGACGGCGCCGTTAAATAAGTAGTATCTAAATAGTAGTATCTAAATAGTATCTACAAATTCTTATATATGTATGTATCTATTCAATATTATCATTTTTTTACTGCACAATAAATTGCGGAAACCTCAATGTCATTCACTTCAACCAACGATTATTCCATAACAAATGAAGAAATATATGTATATATGTAGTATTTCTTATGAACCATCTGTACACACCTCCCATCATCCATGAACTACAAAAGCTCCTAGCTTTAACCCTGGACTCTCTTAAACATTCTTGTACTACTCTCAATTTCAAATAAAATCTCTCTAGAGCTGAAAATCTATAAAATCAATATAAATTTTAATAAATCTTTCTTGTCATCGTAAAATCTATAACTTTTTATTGAATTAGATTTTGGACCACCCTACAAATTTTATCGGAAATTCTGAGTCCAACTTCCTGTTAGAAGAATTTTTCAGTGAGTCTTCGATGATAAAAATTAATTTCATAGACGTTGGATTTATAATACCTAACTATTATCTATTCTGACGGTCTCGAATTTCATTGTGTAATGTCCTGTAAATCGCTTAAATTGCCATTCATTCATTCATACATGAGTAACCAATCGAAAGTTCAGTTGTTAGCGGTACTTTGAAGCTAAATTTAAAAGGATACGAGGGATTCTCTGATGGTTTCCGGATTCAAATATATAAATATGCTCGTAAGAAATTATTCAAAAGGACAGAGAAAAATGAAAAGTTCCAGGACTTGCAAACAGTTGTGCATTTCACAGATTGTTTTTTTTTATTTTTTTCATTATTAAACATTAACATTTTCCGTAAATTCTTCGAATTTGTTATATTTTGTTTGTTTTTACTAATTAACCAACAAGTTGATTTAGCAAATGCTTCGTTTAAAAGAACATACCTTCCAATTATAATTTTCCCTGAAATCATCGATTATCCATTTATTAACGTTGACCTTGACACATTAGTTGCTATTAACAAGCGTGACTATATATATGAATCCGAAAAATTATTGAAAGACTCGGCCTTGTATAAACAAAAATTTAAATAAAACATTCTTCTCGTTTGTAATGTTATCAATATTGAAACAGAACTTGTTTTGGGGTAGTCTAGCAGATAAATTCGGTTTTTATGACTGCCTGAATAATCGATATATTATAAGTTTCACCCAACTCTGAAGTGAATTTTCGTATCTACATAATGTACAGAAAATAACTATAAGCCTTATGCTACCAAAACTGACGCAACACAGGTGTGGTTCAGTAGAATTCCAATCTAGATGTAGCCTATGAACCCATGTCTATGACATCATCGCAATCCTTTACACAAAACAGGTGATTTTCTAACAAATTATCTCAAAATCCATCCATACTGATTCTTAGCTCAATTAGATATTTGCGCCATATGTATATATATATATTTATATCACTTTGTCTACCGAAAATACATTCTTATTGTGTAATCTCCATTTATCTACATACATATAGACAAAGTCATAATATATAGAGTTTCAACTCTTATTGAATGTTGCATGCATCACACTGTAAATGTTATCGACAGAAAATCGTTTTATGATTTACGTAAATTAGGAATCTATAAGTATAATTAGTATAACCAGTATACAAAATAAATTGTAAATTATTTTTAAGACTTATGACTATTTTCGAATTAATAAAAAGTACCTACTTTGTCCAACATTACAATATATTACATTTATACTTAAAAAAGTTTTTTTTTATTTTTTTAATGGATATTATATTTTAAAGGATTATTTTAATTAATGCTTTTAGGTAACGAAAGCATTATCAACTCTAATGATAATTATTAGAGTTGAAACTCTATCAATATATACCTATATAGTATGTCTACATATTATATATATACTGAACACGAATAATAATCAATTACTATATTATTGATTAACACGTTACAGCATACAAAGTACTTATTTAAGTACGATATTTATTAATTTATTCTTGGAAAACCTTTCAATTATCATTTGTTTTCTGTAAAAATACAAATACGCTTTGAAGATGGAATTTTATTATAAATCAATGGTTGTCATTTATTCTAGGTACTATAGGGGTAAAATATTCTATCGAAAAGTATTATAGTAATGAAATACGGCTACTTATTTATTTATTATAATTAATTAAAGGTAAATATACAAATTTTTTTAAAGCGCAATTAATTAATTAAGTTAAAACCTATACCTTACTACTAAAGTTTGTTCAGTACGATCTTGTAAGTTTGAGATAACATGCTTTACTTGTGTTTAAAGAAATTTACGACCAATCATTATTAGGATAGGAATCTGGTTAATTTCAATATATTATGTCGGAAACAACAATTTTGCAAGACACAACTGAAAACTGTTTAAATTAGGACATCAATAAAAGAAAAATAAGGATAAAAATACTGTGTAGTTGTTGACATAGAAATATGATTAGTATGTGAGTATCTATTCGTATTTATTAGTATCTATGCGCCGTAGTCAAAGGTAGCCATAGTTTAGTGTCTCTAGATATGCTTGTATAGATTTCTGATTTTATCACTTTAAATAAGTTCCTAACTCTCTCCTACTAAAGTAAATAATTGTTTGAGTCGCATATTCGTTGGGGCCAACTGATTCGCATGTTTGAACTATATAGACGATCATTAAGGGAACATGAAAAATGTTCAGAAAAAGTTTAGAATACCCGAGATTATTTAACTAGGAACACATCAATAAACTTCAAAAGACTAGAAATGATTTCAAGAAAATTCTTCAATTAGATCCTTTCTAAATATATTGCTACTATTTCCACATTTATCAAAACTTCTCTTCTTCTCTTCTCTTCTCTTCTCTTCTCTTCTCTTCTCTTCTCTTCTCTTCTCTTTTCTTTTCTTCTCTTCTTCCTTTTCCAAAGCACTTTATTGGTGTAACCAGTCAGTTTATCTCTTAGCAAGCATGTTAAACATTAAGTATCAATCTTTTAAACCTTCTTCCGATGAATTACATGCACCTTCCACCGCCTGCGTATCACCTGTCGGCAGGAGAAATATATCCACCAAAATATGATGCCGAAATCTATAACTAGATGGCTACACCTCGACCAGATTTGGCAGATATTAACACAACCCAGTCTGTGTTCATTTTTCCATCCTTCTACAAAACACATGTCTGTTCCCTTATTCATCTACCTTAATAACATGGGAATCTATATCTTTCGTGTTCTGGGTTCGTGGTATTCGAAATATTTCAGTACTTTTGTATCATTTTGTAGTTCCAAAGCTAGAACTAACTTATATTCAGTTCAATTTCAATCTTGGCAGAAAGAGAGAGAGAAGGGTATATCTGTATATAAGGTCGGCGTTTAACTCTTTCTCTTTCCTATCAGCATCTTTCGACAGCGAGTCATTATAGGTATCGACGAAATTGGCAGACACGTATAAGGTTTTAGTTACCTGCGGGGAGACTGCAAGATTCTGGCTATAGTGTCTACTTTTTAGTCAACAGCGGAGAAAGTTGTATGGAAACAGGTACATATTATTACATACAACATGCTTCGCCGCTCGCGATAACACCGATATATATATATATATATATATTACCTATAGCTCGATGCTGTATGGACAGGTAATAAGAGCAAGCTTAGCTTCTGATGATTTCTGATATTTCAGACCTATGTAGAGCAGGCCAATGGCCATGGAAGAAGTGGGAACCAGTACAGCACAGCAGCGTTGTTGACCCCATCCAAATCCAACATCATGCTTTCTTTAAAATTATTGGATACAATATCACTTTGAAATTGGATATCCCCTTTATGTTTTGTGTAGCATAATGTTGATTACTATATCCTTGTTGCTTAATATATCGTCAGGTCTGGATATTAGATATTTTCTGTATATATGCTTTATAATGGCTACTTCGTCTGTCTCCCGAAACAGTGGATCATTTATCATTCGGAAAAACTCCAAATTGTATTTTGGAAGTAGCTTATAATTATGGAGCATTCCACAGAAGATTGTCAATTTGGTAGCCCGATTGTTTGAAGCCTGCTGATTAACACCACCAAAATCATCGTTTTTCTAAAGAATGCAAAGAGTGGCAATATTTAATTTCAAGTAAGTACAAATTACTTTTACAAGTAAAAACATGTTTTTATAAAAAAAGCTGGTATATCCATTTTTTCACGGATAATGCTTCTAAATTGCACTTATTTTGGTGATTCCATCCGAATATAAAACTGAGTAGAAATTATAAGGATGAAAGAGTTATTTATCTCAAAATTTCCGAAAAAGATAAATACACATTTAAATAAAATTAGAAACAAATCCATCGCCTTAGAAACGCACGTGGTATAGTTTAAAAGTTCATATTTTATAAACTTCAATATAGGTGGTAATTACGAAAACCTTTGCCAATCTAGATTTAATAAACTGTGCATTTTATGATCAACTCCTTGGAAATCTGTTTAGGCATAAGCAAAATACTATAAACGATTTAAAAAAATAAAAATATATCAATCGTATTTTTATGTCAAATATGTAGAATATTTGTTTTTAAATTGAAATAAATTTAAAAGATTTAAAAACGTTAGTAATATTTCCTAAAAAACAAGTTTTGCTCCGAATTTTGGGATTAAATTTGGTCTAATCATATCATGATCAATAGTTTTCTGATTTTCTTAACTTATAATTTTATTTAAAAAGCCTTATTCACGAAAAAAAGTCTTATTATTAGAATACATTAAAAATAAAATATACATTATATTTTACAGATATTATAGGATAACATTATTTAATTGAAATAGTTAA
>JAYRBW010023296.1:0-12562 GCA_036023295.1 Invenusta paracnida
CATAATCTGTTTAACTGCTGTCAGTTTTTAAAACATTATTTTACAAAAGCTTTCGGGTATCAACATAGTAGTATTGATCTGTATACAGAATTAATACGAGTGAAATCTCTGGATATGTATAATTACTCTATGGTTAAGACGTTTCATAAAAATGAAAATATTTAAACATCTATATTTATAAATAATCACTCGGTGATAACGTTATCTAGATAAAATTATTTGTGTAATGATTTTTCCAAAATATATTTCTAAAATATAAACTTTAATTATTTTTATGTTCTTAAAAATTTTTATTAAATAAGTCTAAGGAATGTGAACTCAACTTTTTAAATATAAAATATCTGAATAAGTGCCTATTTATCTATCCATTTATGAGTCTCTAAATAATCACTATTTTCTAATTATATAATTAGACGATGCGGTAGCGATTATCTTGAGAGACGCTAATAGCTTTAGTAATTAATGCTAATAAGAATAGGAATATCTTTCACCGAAAATAAATCAGGCTAGAATGCATTAAAAAGCTCATTTTTGATATCAACGTAATTGCCAAACGCTATAAAAAATGTACTTAAGATAAACTTTATAAAAGTTTTCTAGATACATTTTAAAAGAAGTCAATTTCTATAAAAAGGTGTTTCTTCTTATTCTTAAAACGACAGCGTTGCAAAAAGAAAGCGGAGAAACGAGCTCATCAGAATCAAAAAGTTAAAATGATTTTGATGATATGAAGTACAGCCATTAAAGAAATTGATATAAAGGGGCATCATTTTTTAATTTTTGTAATGTTTACCGTTTAAAATACATAGGAAAGATTAATAAGTAACATATTGGAAATTCAAACTTGGGAAAATAAACTATGAAATTCATAAAATTAATAGAACAAAAAAGGAAACATTCTATGTGTGAGTGGGTTTGAACCCTGGTTCGGTCCAAAATTAATTACCTCTTTCCTGATAGGCAGATGTGTCAGTCAAAAGATTAGCAACCCAAAAAATGTGTTTGGCTTAATCAATTATACAAATATTTCAAATATAAATAATAATAAATATAAATAGATAAATTTGTTAAATATATGAATCTAGAAAGTAATTTCATATTATTAAAAATTGATTTAAAAATTTAAACCTCTCCATAATTTATTCTTTGATCTAATATTTGTAAGTACATAGAATTTCTCCTGGTTTGTGGCATAACTCTTTGTTGTATGTTCATTTTATTGTACATAGACTGTATAGCCACATTTCATAGTGACTTCTGTCAAAATTAAGATAATATTTATGTCAGTTATATTTTCATGATTAATACATGTTTCAAATTTCTTCTGTATTGGTGATAGTACAATGTAAGATGTTATGTTTAAAAAGTAGAGAGGTAATACAAACTAAACTGTATTATTCTACTGAAGTATTTTAAAAATTATTTATATATTGGTGCTATTTAAATTATAAATACGTTCCTTTAACTTTAGGCTTTTTATGTAACAAGTAGCCTTACCAACAGACCTGGTGGAAATATATAAAGATTAAACCATTACTATAAGCATGATGCTTCATTTGTTCTATACAGTATACACTTTATTCTTGTTTCCCCCCCCTTTAGATATTGGAGAACCGTAAATGGCTGAAGGTGGATTTCCACCGCCCTCCAATCACAACAGCGACCTGTTTAATTTAAGTGATGATGAAGGCGAAACGCTCCCAACTACTACATATTACAACAGTAAAATAAGTCAACAAAATGATCCTAGCAAGTATACCTCAAAATCTTCGAGCTGTCAATCTCAAAGGGCCAGTTGTCAACCACACAGTAAACTTCCAATTCTACCGACAAAACCTTCAAAGAAAAAGTTTGGTCAGTTGCCTTCTTCAGCATCAACAATCTCATCCAATTCTTGTACTGTACCTTTACATCAAGGTCATATTGTAAAAACTGCACCGTCTTCTAAATATCGATTTCGTAATAGATCTGGTGATGGTATTCTTCCTAATAAACCAGTTCCACCAAAGAGACCGCAAGCTCAACCAGTTCCTATAAAATTGCATGCAGATGAAATAGTTAGTGCTAGAAGCCATCTGAGACAAGGCGCATTGGAGGAAACCTCACAACCTTTTGGGTCCAATGACAGTTTCAACCAAGAACACACGTATTATGAAACATACTCATGCTCTCCAGAATTAGCTAGCAATAGTCAAGAAAATAGGAAGCCTACAGATGTTTCAAAACTAAAACCACAAAGACTAAGATCACTAAGTGCTAAAAAGGCACCTTTTTCAGTTGAAAATAATTTTAATGACGAAATAAATTCTAGTTATTTTAATGACAGAATTTATCCTAAGAAACATAATATGGACAAAAGCATAAGTGAATGCCAGCAAGTTACACCATTAATGCAAAATCTTCTTACAAAATGTACCGGAAGGAAGTTTAATAAAAGAATGAACATTTTCCCAGTCAAAAGTCGTGTTAAATGTTCAGATAATTCGAAATTTTTGGCTGATAAAAAAGGTTCCCCTGGTTTTGAAACTCTAGTTTATATGAAGATTTCAGAAGAAATTTCTTCAAGTCTTGACATTGAGGGTTACATTTCGAACAGAATTGGTGGAAGCTTTGAGTTTAGCATAATAAACAAGTTTGTCGATACAAAAGGGAACAATACAACGTTGACCGTTAAATTCTCAAGCAAACGAAAAGCAATAAAAGCTATGTCCCACATTGAAATGGGAAATCCTAAGTCCAATACAAAAATCTATTGTTCTTTTGATGAAGCTACTCTGTCTGGTGTGATTGCAAGAGATGACGATAAAATGAAGAAATTTTTAGAAAATCAAATAAACGAAGTTACCACCAGATCTCGTAAAATACTTCATAATCATGACACCAAGCTTCGTGACCTACAAGAAGCATTGCTGCATATTAATAATGTAATTAAGAGTAATCGTTTCATGCCAATTTCCGAGTTTGAAATCGCAAATGCTGAACGAAAAGCCATCAAAGATAAGGTTAACGAAATGGAGTTGCAGCGTCAAGAATTTGACTTATTTGTCACGAAAATGCTGTCTGAAATGGAGTCCGCTTCAGGTACAAAAGAAAGTGACAAAAGAATACTGGTTATTCGACGTCAATTTGGCATTGAATGCGCTCGGATGACGGACTGCTTACCGATGTACGCTAGACGAACCGAGATAATCGATACAGTAAGAAATAATCAAGTATCTATCATTATAGGAGAGACAGGATCAGGGAAGAGTACACAAATGACACAATTCTTGTATGAAGCGGGATTGTCAACAACTGGACTTATTGCCTGTACTCAACCTAGAAAAATTGCTGCTATTAATTTGGCTATGCATGTTTCTAAACAGATGGCGGAGAAGGTTGGTGGCTTAATTGGATATCAGTGTGGTATGAATGTCAAAAAGAATAAGGAAACACAAATTCTTTACATGACAGATCACGCACTTCTTAATGAATGTCTCAAGGATGCTAATCTTTCTGCATATTCTTGTATTATTATCGACGAGGCTCATGAAAGAAGTATCTACACTGACCTTTTAATTGGAATGTTGAAGAATTGTTTATCTGTACGACCAGACCTTCACATTGTAGTCACATCTGCTACCATTAATCCAGGTGTGTTTTTGAATTACTTTGGACAAAATACTCCCATTTTACGTATTTCTGGTCGAGCATATCCAGTTGAAGTAATTTGGAATCCGCATTCAGATGAAGAAGAGTTCAAGAATTACGAGGTGAAAGCTGTAAATAAAGCAGTTGATATCCACAACGACGAACCTCCAGGTCATATCCTAATTTTTCTGACAACTCCATTAGAAGTTGAGCGATGTTGTGATATGTTTACGAAGCGCTATAATCCGCAGAAGAAATGCATCTGCCTTCAACTCCATGGGAAAATTTCTGCTGAAGAACAACAAAAAGTTTTCAAGGAGTATGGAGACGATACTAGAAAAGTAATATTTGCCACAAACGCCGCCGAAACATCAATAACAATTCCAAATGTTAAATATGTAGTTGACACCGGCTTGGTCAAAGAAATGAACTACGACGCAAAAAGAAGTCTTAATACTCTCAACACCTCCATAATAACTCAAAGCTCTGCACAGCAAAGGAAAGGTCGAGCAGGAAGAACTGCTCCTGGAAAGTGTTATCGATTGTACACCGAGGATACCTTCAATAAAATGAGAGAAAATTCTGTTCCAGAAATACTTCGGATTCATCTTGGACATGCACTCCTCAAGCTTTTACAACTTAGAGTCCATCCAAATCAATTTGATTTTGTGGAATCTCCGTCACTAGATGCTTTGGACATTGCAATGGAATCACTGGAAGATCTTAAAGCAGTTATAAATGGTAAGATAACTGCTCTGGGGCAATGGATTGCAAATATACCCCTTGAACCCCATTTCGGTGCTTTCCTATACTATGCTATACAAGAGAACGTGGGAACTGAAGCGCTAATCATTGCATCAACATGTTGTTCTCCTGGTTCCGTGTTTTTCAGAGCTGGATCTGACAAAGAAAAGGATAAAGCAGACAAACTAAAATCAATATTTTGTCGTCCTGGTGGAGACCTATTGACAAATCTACAAGTTTACAGAGAATGGTTGCAGAAGTCGGAACGTGACAAAAATGTTTGGTGCATGAATAACAGTCTCAACTCTAAATCTCTGCGTGGAATTCGAGAAACCGCTAAGGAGATTGTGAAATTGTTGAAGATTGAATTGAATATTTCTCTCAAGGAGACGCTAGATAACTCAAACATAGATGATGTGGAGTGTAAACTTCAAAGGCTTCTCTTTCGGATTTTCCACGCAAATCTATGTCATTTTCTTGGCCATGAAAAAGCAGGCTACTTGTTTATTTCAAAAGAGCAGCAAGTCCATTTATTTCCGTCTTCAGCACTGCTTGCACTTGGAAGCTGGCCGGAATGGATTACATTTATTCAAGTAATGCAAACTTCCCGACAATTTGCTATGAATGTGTTACCTGTGTCTGAAGAAAACGTGCTTCAAGGGATAAAAGAGGGATGGATTCAGTTTGACATCGAAAGTGTGAAAAAGAAAAGACTACAGACTGTATGCACAACATTAATTGGTAAATCAATGTATAATGAATTCGTTGGACCCCGTTATTCCTCCTTAAGGCAGCTAGAAAACGAAATTCAGGCAAACTGTAATGGATCAATTGCCATAATCGACGCCAATCGGGAACAGGGGATTGTCAAAGTATACTGTATTGAGGAACACACTTCAGCTGTTTCCAAAGATGTTAAAGAATATGCCCAACCAATTCGGGATAAGTACAAAGAGGAGGAGAAAGAGGAATGCGTTGGACAAGAGGGTAGTGGTATTCGGGCTATTTTAAAAGCGGGAGGACAGGTTACTGACATATTGATGCCTGATGAATACTTCACAGTTCAAGTATTCACAAATACAGTGGAGGAGATGCGAACACTCACAACAAATGAAGTCACTACTTATTTTAAACAATTCGGGGATATTGATTCATGTATTGAACTAACTTTTAGAACTAAGCCTCGTACTCTATGGGGAACAGTAACATTTAAAACATCATCGGCAGCAAAACTTGCTATTGAAACTCAACCTGAGGAAGGTGACTTGATTGCCAGACTAAATAGAAAAATCATATCGTCGACTGCGAACACTCAGTTTTCTGCTAAGCTTACTTGGGAGCGTAGAAAATCAAGGGGATTTGGTTTCGTTGAATTTAGGGAAATTGAAGAAGTTCCGAGAGCATTGGGCCATTTGATAAATGTTGCTGGGAACATAGTAAAAGTACAACCTTCTAAGAAAGGTGCAAACCAAAATGAAGTGTTTATTGGGGGCTTAAATAATCATGTGACTGAAGATGTCCTTCGTGCAGAAATTGCTAGATCAATGGAGTTACATCCAACGGATGATATTAGGAGGGTCCAGATATCGCGAACTCAGGTTAAAGACACCAAGGAAGGCATGGCAACCATCCATCGAAGAATAACTTGTATGTTAGAATCGATATGCAAAGACAAGAAAAAAGCTTTTTATTTGAATCTATTACCCACGAAAGATGGTTCGTATGATTATATAGCTTATGTTCACTTCACCAATGCAGAAGATGGTTATAAGGCATGCCAAGAAATCAATGATAACTTTTTAATTAACGATCGTATTGTAAAAATGGTTCCACAACTGAAAACAAAAATTTTTATTCATAGCTTGGTTCTAAAATCTGTAAATAATCAACTTCAACATTTGTTGACTGATTTACAAAATAACTGCAACATTCAGATTAAGCAGCATATTCAACGAAATGGAAATCTTTTGATTGATATATCGTCAGAAATAGTTGATGTTTTAGGTGGCGCAAAGTCACAAATTGAAAATCTTGTGAAGGGCGATATTATTGAATTTGGGAATGAAAGTCAAGTTAATCAATTTTTTACTTGGGATGGTCGGCAGGTCATAAATTCAATTGAAGTTGAGACTGCATCAACTATATTGCTGGATAGAAGGATGTATACAGTCACAGTGTATGGCACTATGGAGCAAAGAAGAGCGGCCAAAACCACAATTTCCAAGTATTTAGAGAACTCCGCAAACAGAATATCAAAACAGATAAAATTGTCGGGCTTCGATAAGCCAATTGGTGTGATGCGAGCTCTCCTTCTCAAATATGGATGTTTGCTAATTGATCTCAAGTTAAATTCCAAACTACACTCTGTCGACCTGCTTTTTCGCACTCACACTTTGATTCTTGTTGGCGATCAGAAAGCAATTGATGCAGCTGTCCAATTGGTCGATGAACTCGTCACTTCTCTGCGCCGGGATCAGAACGATGATCGCGAAGAGGTCGAAGATGAAGACATGAATTGTTCCATCTGCTGGTGCCCTGTGGATAGTGCGCTTTATCGCCTTGAATACTGTGGTCATGCTTACTGCGATATTTGCCTGCGTCAAAAGACTAACGTGGGTGTACGCGATCGCGAATTTCCCTTTTTGTGCGGAAAAGACGGCTGTAACGAACCGTTTGTCTGGCGAGACTTTGTCAACTTATTCCGACTAAATATTATCACAATTGCCGATTTGGTGTCTGCCTCTGTGGCTCATCATGTAGCTCACAACAAAAAGTCTGTCAAATACTGTCTCACTCCGGACTGTGAAATGGTTTACAAAGCCACGAGTGATGGTCGGGCCTTTCGCTGTCCACTGTGTGCTCTTATAATATGCACAACTTGCGATGTTCAGTATCACGATGGCCTCTCCTGTGCAATGTACCGGGGCATGAAGAAGGACAAGGATTACAGTCTCAAGGAGTGGCTGCGTCAGGATCCTAACAATAGGAAACCATGTCCGTCGTGTAGCACACCAATTGAGAAGAATAATGGATGTGTCAGCATATGATGTGCTCCGGCTGTCAAAGCCATATTTGCTGGATTTGTTTAGCGTTTTTCAACACATCAGGAAAATGTTATGGACATCTAGGTAGCAAACATGGTGGCTATATGTAAAGTTTAAATTTGGATTCACGATGTGTACATCATTTGTAAATTTGTATATCTTTATAGTTTTCAAGCAGTATATTCTACATTTTTACTTACTGCATTCTGCCAACATGACTGCTTTTTTCATTTTTAAATGTACTACAATTGCTTAAATATGTATGTATGCATATATACATATTTATTTATTCAGATAGTTTGAATTTAGTCCAAGAAATACTATTATAACGCGTATAAGGTGCATTTTGATTTATTTTTGACACGTATTTATATTACAGCCAACATTGAATTTGCATTAAATCCATCCAACATTTCTTTTCATTCAGTTTATAAGTTCCATTGCGTTTATGAATTCATTATAATATACTCACAATCATTAGTATCTTATAATAATGGGTGCTTCAAAGATTCATTATGTACATCATTATTTTTTATTAATTCGAGAGATGTGTTACTTTTACTTTGTTTATTTCTCTCGTGTAATCGCGAATATGATCACTGTGTGATTTGTACACGCTTGCTTAATTTTTATTTGTAAAAACACATTATTATTCGTGATGTATTGTGCTCTTTTAAAATTTGTAAAAATAAATGTATACAAATATTTTGCATATAAATTCTATAATATGATCTCTATAGTTTATGGTAATTGTGAAACATATCTGCATTAGATTCTTACAGCTAATAATAAAATACATAATGTTCTTGGTAAAAAATAAGCAAATTTTCTTATTCGTCATGTATATCGGTAGGACTTTAATATTTATATATGTATATGTTTTAAACCGCCATCAATTAATCTTTCCATAATGATCTAATTAAGTCTATCTTTGATCATGGTTCTCCTATCTATACATAAGACCATCCTCCATATTGATAAACATTGTAAACACATTGTATACACAGAACCATTAAGCGCTCTCAACATTTTTTGTGGTTCAAACTGTCAGAAATTGAACTCTCTTATCGAAATATTCGCAGACTTACACTAGCTAAAAGTCTCATCTCTTCAAATCTGTTACGATAAATACAGTTCATACTGTTCACAACATACAGAAACAAATTCATTTTTTCCTTCCGTGGTTTCTCTTAAATAATAATACCTAACCGTTTCGCTTGGCTGCATCGTTTTATCTGGATGTATTATCTTTGAATATGTTTTTTGTTGTGTTTTTCAAGTATTTTGAACAACCTAGTTTCAATTTTTGATCATATAATATTATGTATCTACGTATATAATTGTGATAGAGAAAAAATCAAATTAAATAAAGAAAAAATAAGCAGTTGTAGGATCATTTCTTTTCAAACGTTTTCGAATATTCAATATTCTTCATCAGAAAATGTAAAAGTGCTTTATTGAATTTTAACTAAATGATTCTATGTACAACTGTTTGTTTTTAATTATATTTCTATTTTATATTATTTACATGTTTATCTTTATTATAATAGAGTTTATTATATTACCCTTTTTAATATAATATTCATATATATATTTATCTATATTTAACCTATTTGTGCTGTGATGTTCATTTGTTTTGTTCTTATGTATTCATATTTGTATTTTTAGTTGTCAATCGGTTAATTTGACAAGGTTCATTGTGTAGTGATACTGAAGATATCATGTAAAAATCTATTTTTTAATGATTATCATGTATTTTAAACTAAATATATTATTTAATTTTACATTATTGCCATTGTAGGAGTTATTTTTTGTATCAAAAATGGTTTTCTATATATATTTAATTTCGTATTAGTATGACATTTGTTAGTTTTACAAACTGGTAACATCTAATAGCATCATTTTTAAATTACATATGTATATAACCGACAGGTAGGAGATTCAGGTTTTGCTGGTAGGCAAAAACTTGCCGACAGGCAGGTTTTGAGATAGTGTAGCTTGCTGATAAAGAGCACTTTGGTATGAAACGACAATTTTGTTTTAAACTTTGAACCAACCCGTACTCCGGTATGAAACGACAATTTTTGTAAGCTTTGAACCGATACTTTATAATATCATTTATAGTATTCCTTACTTTGAACTTATTTTAACTTGTTACAACTTTATATTACATGTACCTAATTAACATAGTAGGTACACTTACTTTACTAAAATGGTTTTATTTGCAAGTACTAACTTATATGATTGGTAGTTAACCAAGTTAAAATGAGTAGCGTTTGTTAATGGGGATAATCAGGGACAACTAAAATACTAAAGTTAAATTTAAAGTTGTCTTTGGGAATAATATAACATAGAAATGTTCAAAATTAGATAAACTTAATATTTTACCGCGAATGTTCATTAGATTAATGTGAGCTCACTATACTCGGAGTTACCTTTTGCTTAAGTTATACATCCTGAAATTACAGTAATCCTCGGCATATATGTATATTATAATGTGTTGATTCTTATTCTCATTTTATATGTTAATATATCTAATTATAATTGTTGTTGTTATAATTTTAATTAAGAAATGTTTGTTTAGAAATAAAAAGTGTTCAACATGGATGTAAAATTTTTCATGCGTCGATTACATTATTTTAAAGTAATATTATGATCAAAGAAATAATATACACAACATTTTTTGTTGTATATTATAGGATTTCTTTTTATGCTGATTATGCTGGTATTTAAAGATATATTATTAAATGAAAATTCTATATACTGCTGAAAGGATCCTTGTTTACTCTATCTGTACCGATATTATAGTTTTAATAAAATTTATATTTTGAATACATCGAAATATATCATCATATATATATAACAAAGTTAAATTATGCTATAATACTGGTAAGTTGCATCTTATATTAAAGTATACTTATACTTAAGTATAATATTCGGAAGAAGTATAATGACAAACAATGTTTAAAGTTAATTTTTTTGATTTTTTTAATTTTACACAACAGCAAAAAATATCCTTGTCAACCTGGTATGACAATGAGCTTTAAACTGAACTTCGAATGATATAACGTTCGTAAAATAGAAAGTTGATATGAACTATAGAATGAAATGATATCATTCCAGATTTAAAATAATATTAATTAACCACAATTCGAAGGTTGCGTTAAATCGCAATCCATGAAATAATTTCATTCATTCTGCTTTTGTTTCCTTTCTTTTTTTGCAGTAATGTAGCTTCGAACAACTTATATATAAAGAGTTGCCCAAAAGTAACGCCTCAGAGTCAAATATTTGATTCCAATTTTTTATTAGTGCAATGGTAGGTATATAGGTGTGCACGATAGAATAATGTATATTTGTATAAAACTTACACTCATGTTTACCCTAATTGGCTGCAATACAAGGGCGAAGTGTTCAATTCATTAGGTGCTGTAACACTATGGTGAAGTCTCATTGAAAAAGCAAGCCGGACGTTTTGTAGTATGTGTTAGGTAACATTTCTAATTGAGTTGGTTATGTTGGCCTTCAGCTCATCGAAAGTTCATGGCCGAGTGTTATACGCGACTGATTTGACGTAGCCCCATGAAAAAAAATCAAGGGGAGTTAAATCCAGTGACCGTAAGTGCATGGAATAGGTCCTGCACTCCCAATCCAACAATCAAGAAACTCTTTGTTTATGTAATTACGAACAATCCTTGAGTATGGTGGTGTACAGGTGAACCACCTTGTATGAGTCATACTGACTGTTTCTTTTATAAGAGCAGCTATGCAAGATAAAATTTAATGTTTAAACATATAAAGGTAAGTGTGCATATTCACTGAATCAGTGAAATAAAATGGACCAATGATTGAATCACCAAGAATTCCACACCTTAAGCCATTACTCGTGGATAATTTGGAACTTTTGAATCATCCATCCAATGGGAGTTTGAATCACCCTATAAACGACAATTGTGTCTGTTTAAACGTCCATTTAAATAAAATATTGCCTCATCAGCAAATGTAATATTGTTTGCGTTTATAGTATCACTTTCTTCTATTTCTGTCATTTGTTAACAAAATTCAAAGCATACAATACCATCTTTTTCAAATAATCCTTTTTGTAATTGAATCTTGTAAGGGTGATACCTACTTATTTTCCTTCAGAATGCGTTGCACAGAACTTTCGTTTATGCCAACTTCAACAGGAGCTTTACTCTGACTTTTAACTAGACTTCTTTCAAATATCGAAAGTATTAAAATAGAGTTTTCGTCACCAGTTGCTAATTTTGGCCTGCCACTTTTCGTGGCATCACTCACATTTCTAGATTTAAAAAAAAATTAACAAGTAGGTTTTTGACCAACTGAATGATCAGGATGACGCATTTTAAAAATATCAGCTGCTTCTCTTGATGATGCGTATCAATCATCAACAATTAATATTAATTCTACTCTTTTATCTTTACTTAACGGCATTTTTACAGTGTAAAATAAAATACTACTGTGTTAATAATTTCTGAATAACTAATGAATTTATAACAAAACATTGTATAGTTATTTCTGATAACGAAATCAATAACAGAATTTAGGTAAATAACTACTGCATTTATTAGAATAGTTATTATTTTATAGATATTTTTAAAATAATTACAATATGAAGCGTTACTTTTGGGCAATTAATATTAATACCTATATAATGTATCACACTGCTCTGTCCTTAACTGTGCGAAATCTGATGAATGAGCTGCTAATTATACTTTTTTTACAGGATTATTTATGATTACCATCTATTAAGTTTTATGCATTTATATTTATCATTTTTAATTGAAAGTTTCTACCGTAATAATATCAATTAGCAATCAAATAACTTCAACTATATTCTTAAATGCTTGTATTTCAGAAGTAAATATAATTTAAAATTAACTAAGATGAATTGTATATAATAATTATAATCAATTAATATTTGTTTACATATAGATTGGCGCATAAAAAACGCGTTTTTTATCCATAGATTGATTTATTTCAGTGTAATACTCAAAAATAAAAACAACAGTAGTAGGGAAGGAGTGCCACTGTCACAATTGCGTGGGGGGCGGGGGGGGCTGAGTCATGCTCATTCATGCTCAGATGCACTTTGGAGTCCGGTGCACTTTGGAACGACTGTT
>JAYRBW010023307.1:0-12561 GCA_036023295.1 Invenusta paracnida
ATTCTGGGAACCTATATTTGGCGCCTTTTGGGAATGAGCCCCTCCAAAATTATAGACATTCCTACGGCCCTGATTGTGTAGGAAATAATTATATGGTCTTTGAAATAGAAATAGTATAGACTTTTCTACCTGCGTATAGCGATAATTGTCCTTATTACGATCCCCAAGATACTTTACGTTGATCGCACCAATTTGCTTTTAGGTTAAACTATGTCTCTACTAAATAGTGATTTGCTATCTGTTTCAGCGTGGTTAAATAGTACATCAGACAGATTCGTAAGACCTGTGCTGAGCTCCAGTTTATGTGGTGATCCCTAGTTAGCAGAGTTATGTTATACCGCATAAAGTTATGATACTCTCCCAATCTAAAAGACAATTAATAAGTCAGCGTGATTAAGAGTAGATTTAATGTATTTGGTGAATGCTAGCCGAAGCGTCTTACTTGGTCAAGCTTGCGAGGTGTTGTGTGTGCATAATGAATGGGAATACATGGAAAATCAATATCGGCTTATTAGGCGTGTCGTGATTGGTTGGCGGATGTTAAGCCAACCACGATAGCGCAGGAAAACTGAATGGAGGGAATTCCTCAGCATCGGCCATATTGGTTTGTCAGCAGACCAATATACATATATATATATAATGTAATTTTGGTATTAGAATTACATTATTTGTTATATAATTAATAATATAATATTTCTAATATTATACCTAACTATATTAAGAATATAATAATAATAATATATACAATTACAGGCTTATAATATAATAATATTTTATTAATAAAAATAAGTTATATAATATTTATTAGATAGGCCTATTATATTCATAAATATTATTATTATTGCTTATTATATAATATATATATTATATGAATATATTAAATATAATATTCATTAAGTTGTAAATGTAATATTGTCCTTACTAATTCTATTTTTTTACTTTCTAGAAATTATGTTTTTTTAACTTTCTGCTTAGTATTGACTGGAGTTTTTGTATTGCAATAAAAATGTCTAAATATTATTTAGTTATAGAATAGTTATAGATATATCAGTTTTAGACATATTTATTAAATAAATTACATGAGTAATATGAGAATAATTTATTAGTAATATTACTATTAGTATTAATATTATATTCCTTAATATTATAATTATATTAAGAATATAATAATATAATATTATTAAGTAATATAATATTTATTAGATAGGCCTGTATTTATAAATATTATTGCTATATTTATATTATTAAATTATACAATATATATGAATTTATATTAAATATAATATTCATTAAGTTGTAATATTATCATTATTATTAATTCTATTTTTTTTTACTTTCTAGAAATCAAAAGTTTTCTTTACTTTCTGCTTATTATTGGCTGGAGTTTTTGTATTGTAATAAAAATGTCTAAATATAATTTAGTTATAGATCAGTAATTATAGATATATCAGTTTTACGAATATTTATTAAATAAATGACACAAGTATTCAAATGTACATATTAATCTATTGAGATAAGTTAATAAATTATATATTTTTAATATATATTTATTCATTTATTGCTTAATTAAATAAATTCCTTTGGCATTGCCATTATAACACATGTCATTCTACAAACAATTATTTATAGGTTTTGAGAATTACAGCACTTATTAAAAAATTTGTTCATATTGCAAGAATCAGTTTTAGTGCATAAATGTTTTGTTGTGTTTAAAAATAAATAAAAATATTTATAAATCCATTGGCTTAATTAATATGAAATTAAATTTTAAATTAATAACATTAATAATGATAATGAGTGATACAGAAAATGTTTATTTAAATTGTAATATATATTTTAAATAACTACAAATATTACTATATTTATTATTTAATAAACATTACATTTTTTCTAACTTTATAGCTAATAAGCAATAATGAAAAAATATCATTATAATTACATAAAATATAAACAAAGCTTTTACATGTATATTATAAAAAGTAATATAATCTCCCAATCTATACCTATCAGTTATAATGTGTCAATATTATTGCAATATGGTGATGTGATCAGCAGAAGGAAAGGTGTTTCAAATAATTTTATTGGCTATCACAAAAAATTTTATTTATATTTAAGTTATTTTGTCCTTATGACATAGCATTTTTCATTTTTTGGAAATGTTTAACTTGGTATGCTATTCTCTGGGATTGCCCAACATTTATATAGATGAGCTGATTTATATATAAATAGAAATCTTTCAGACTGATTACTACATGTATACAATTATTGTCTTCACTCAGTAAAATTATGTCCACTGGAATTAAAATTTTAGTTTATAGGTATAAGCAAATTACATCTGCATATAGTAAGCAAATTCATATACCTAATATGCTCATCAATTTTTTATATCCTTTTCAGAACATGGAGGTAATTGAAAGATTGCAAGTAGTCAGAAGAGCACTACAAATTATAAATGAAATACACAGACCAATTAGAGACCATTCAGATCCAATTACGAAATATTCTGCTGAAGAATTTGAACAACGATACCGATTGAGTAAAGAGATATTCTTTGTTTTGAATGATACACTAAATATCAAATTGCAGCACACTAACAGGGGCAATCCAATTCATCCAACATTACAAATAGCAATTGCTTTGAGATATTTTGCAACTGGAAGCTTTCAGGTATTTTATTCTAATTTTTATATTCAAAATGATTATTTTCTAAGTATATAATAAAATGTAATATTAATACTTTGCAACTCACAAAAGGAGACTTAAAAGAATTTAATGTTTCCCAGCCAACAGTTTCCAGGATTGTTACCAACGTTTCTAAAATAATAGCTACTAGAAGGCATCAGTATATCCAATTTCCCAATGACATTATGAATGTGCAGAGAAAGTATATATATGATATTAATATATTTTTAAAAAATTTTTAAAGTTGTTTATAAACAATAAGTTGCTATCCATTTTCATTCTAGATTCTATGAGATGCGCAGGCTACCAGGAGTGATTGGTGCTTTGGACTGCAGTCATATTAAGATCGCTAATCCTGGGGGAAATAATGCAGAAACATACAGAAATCGTAAAGGTACATTTTCGCTGAATTGTCAAGTAGTTGCAGGGCCACAGCGTCTAATCTTTTCAGCATGTGTAATGTGGCCAGGAAGTGTCCATGACAGCCGAATTTTCCGGAATTCCGAATTATATCGTAATTTAGAAAACAGAGAGATACAAACAGGTCATTTATTAGGGGACTCAGCTTATCCTTGTAAATATTTCTTGTTGACTCCTATCCTAAATCCAAGGACACCTGCCGAAATTATGTATAACAATGCACAAAGAGGTACTCGGATTACTGTAGAATGCTGCTTTGGTGTAATTAAACGAAGATTCCCTTGTCTCGATTATAAACTAAGAACAAAATTAGAAACATCCATTTCCATTATAGTAGCTTGTTTTGTTCTTCATAATTTTGCCATACTGCACAACAATGCTTGGGATTTTGATAATGATATAATGGTATTGCCAGATGAGATCTTACATATTGATGACGATGACATGCAAGGTAGAGCTAAACGGCAAAGCATTATTGACAACTATTTTTCATAATTTCCTAACTAAGCATTGAGTAATTAAAAACAATCATTCATCTCTTCATTGATTTTATGTATTAGTACTTACATCACGTTGTATACTAATGTGAACAGAAAAAGCTTTTGTAATTAAATAAATTTTACATAAATATATACCTAACTAGAATAAAATTAAATATTTATTTTTTGTAATTTTTAGACCAATTACCAACATTGAAGCAAATTAAACGTAGGTATGTAAGTTGTCCGTAGAATATATTTTCATATATTTATGCACCTATTTCTGTACTAACCTGTTCCATGATTATTAATTTTTTGACATTATTAAAAAAAGTTTCAAATAGAAGTATACAACGTCATACAATAATCTCAACAAGAAATAAAACTGCTACTCTATGCTTTTAAGACATGTTACTTTAATTCAAGTTCCGTGAACAATTCATTATCATATGACTTCTAAATATTTTGTCCTACATACATAGATCTCACTATATTTTATTACCTGCTTCTTCTAGTTAACTGTATATTTAGGCATTACTAAAACTATATTATTTAGTACTGTAATTACATATTTTTTTATAACGAAGTACTCTACTCAGATTTAATATTTTGTACATATGTATCTATGATTGACAAATTTTCATACATACCTACGCTTTTCTATATATTATAGTGATACATAAATACAAGTGTATATAAAAAGAAATAATATTTGTTGAGAAGCACAATACTTGTTATTTATCAGTATACAATATTTTTGAACGTTTTATATTTCGAAAATAGGTAAAAGACAATTAATTTCGATCAGCTTAAGATTTTTCATGGATATAATTTTAACAGGTTATTTAAATCGTTCTATTAGCTGAGAACACATTTTAAGCTTACACATCATTCAATTTCCAGCCACCCTACCTAATAAGATGTCTATGGGTTAAACTATAATGAGCTATTGATTATTAACCTATATTGCAGCTATTATTTAAAAAAATGTTACATATTAACAAAATCATCTTGCTAAAAATATTTATAAATAATACGCAATATAATGTGATTACCGAAAGATTATTTTCCTATTGTATAATACGGTTGGCACAAATCGACAATATAATCGGGCTTATGGATAGGAACATTTTATAAAAATATTACTCTTGTATAAAATTGAATCTTAACATCAATCATATATTTGAAATGGCATACTTTAGTGGGTCAAAATAGAAAAACAATCCAAAAAGTTAAAAAATATTTTTCGCTACAAAGGAAACAAATATATTTATGCCATTTTTGGAGACTATTGAGCTACTATGGACTATTAGACAAAAAGAGAATAACCAGAGATATTTTTTCCAATATATTTGTGTCATATAAATATAGGAATCAACAATAGACTTGACATATATGTAGTGCAAATAGAATATAACTGTAAAAAGATCAACGAATTAAAAAACTAAGTATGATGAATTATTCACTGTCGACAGAGGGTCAATTTGCCAGATTTTTTCTTCGAGAAAAATGTTTTTCTTTTTGTAAATTTTCATATTTTCTTCATGTTCCTCAGCTCGAAATTGTATTTCCTGTAGAACTTGAGTTCTGCGTAGCTGAGCTACCTCCATCTCCAATTCAATAGCTCCAAAAGCTTTATCTAAAATGTATAGATAGAACAATATTAATACAATCGCCTGCATTAATTAATCTATAGAATTAATATAGTTCTTCGAAATGGGACACTGTTTTGTCCCCAGTAATAGAACTAAATTAACCACACAGGCTATAGATAATATTATAGCTATGTACAATAGAATTCGGATATAAAATCATATACTTTACATAGACGTTACTTTGTTTATATCGACAGTCTATTTCAACACTAATTTTCATAACCACAGTAATATATTCGCTTATATTAAAGGGTTTCCCTTAAATTATAAACTATAAAACTGTTCTCAACCATTCATCAATATATTGCATAAGGTATTTAACCCAATATATGACATATGACTTCCCTTATACAGTATTTTCACTGATAGAATGATGCAATAAATTCAAAACGGGATGTATAGTTTCGCTTTATGTACTTTGACAATATTTACATGCTAAGTAGAATCACGGAATCTATTCACCTGAAGCACAATAGCGTGTATGTGCGTATTTCACCGTAATGGAATAATGCAGTCAAAATAAAGTGGACAGATATTGCCTTAGTAATTATATATGGACTGTTAATCCCTTATTTGCATATTAGCTTACTCAGTTCCACAATACTCATAGTTCTTCTATTGTCACAGCTAACTAAACACATACTTTGAAAAACACAGCTATTGTCTACCTAACGTGTATTACATAACATAACTGTACCTTGACACAATACACTAACAATGGAAAAATGTCTTACGTATATAATTTGACATTCATCTCTGATCATATCAGTTTTTACATAAATTTGGGATTTAGAAGCTTTCCTTATATCATTAAGTCAATAAAACGGTGCATTACATTAAAAGAAAAAGATATATCGTTTTACGTTTAAAAAAGTAAAGTTTCGCAACATCATTAAACTTGCGGTATACAGCGTCTGATACATAATCTACTATCTATGAATATTTTTATTTGTAAAATAACTTGTAAAAAATGTAATGTATGCTTTTATTTATTGAATACCATAATCATAAATGAATTAAGAAGCGTTCCCAAATGACATCAACCATGACAGAGGGGTACCCAAAATTTACAATAGTTGACACAAATTTGGTGGTGGGGGGTAAACAATAAAAAGTTGATATTTTTTCTTTTCTATTGATTTTTTTAAATGACCAACTGCAGTAATTTGACACATTTTGTAAATAAGTAGTGTTGCCCTAACTTTTCGTTTATATTATGTGTATTTTAAAACTAAATTTACTATGTAAAGGTTTTGGCCATATTGAGTGTTTTTGTGAATACCAATTATATACCTATACTGTAAATGTACTATTAATAGAACTAAAATATATTTTAAACAACATACTATCCTGTTTTGTATTTAATTTTTTGAAATAAATCAAATGACATAACTTATGGGGAGGAAAGTAAATTTTCTAAAAGTTGACAGTGGTTGACGTCATTTGCGAACGCTTCCTTATTTAAAGAATATCATTAATATAAAAAATAATATATGTACACAAAAAGTGGAATATGACGTCAATGTTACAAAAAAAATTTTACACTGAAAATGCACATTTTTACATAGAAATATTTTGCTTGAGGTCTAGTGTCTACCTATATGATAATTCTACTGTACCTAAAATCGGCGTGTAAGTCTATTATATTATTTTAATTTATAAACAAAAATTCATAGGGAGTATCTGTATAAAATCTTTTAGCGCTTTTAAGTAAATAGTGCATGGTATTATTTTGATCTTAATGACCATTGTTACACATCATGGGCTCTAAAAACTCATTTAAACATTGATCCGGTTATTTACATACGAACTGAATTGCAAAGTCAGTTAACAAATATTGTATGTCATTTAATAATTTTATTTTAACTATAAACCTGTGCGATCATCTCACGGATTGTTTGAAAAAATATAAAGTCATTACTGTGGATGAGTGGACCACTTATAAAGCTATGAAAACGTATTGTACAATTAAACCTAGAACGACCAGGCGACCAAATTTATAAAGTTAAATTCTTTACAAGCGCGCCCACAGAAAAAAAGGCTAGAATGAGCATTCTGCAAAATAGGGGCGCGATTTTGTTGTTTTCATCACCAGGAAATATGGACGATTCAATACATAGACTAACAAACATAGAGCAAACACTAACAAACCACTTCAGTTTGAAGTTAAATCATTAATTATCATAACCAATTAGAAAGTAAAATTACTATGTATTCAGCAATATGTGAATTTTAAAGAGGGGGCAAGATAAACACTTAAGAGTGGGCACATTCCCACTGCGCATATGCTTGCGGGCTCCATTGCTTTAGACTAATAAACATATACAAAAAATCACTGTTTTATTATAGGAGTGAAAAAATTATTAATCATATGGTTAAACAAAATTTCTTTTCCATATGCTATTCTAAAATTTTCAAAAAATTAAAATTTCAGATCAATTGTTTAACACTTATTCAAGCTTGAGTTATTCAAACATTTGATGGTCAATATGACCCCACCCCCCTTATTCTGGTTAAACATATAATACTCACTTGACATAATAGCCTTTTCTGATTTTTTCTTTGATTCTAAAAAGTAAAATACATTGTGATTAACTACCTATTAAATATATATAAATATAGGGTGGTTGGAAAGTTCCAACTGATTTTAGAAATGTATTAGGAATTTTTTGCACAAAATTCATACCACTCAGAAAGGCCTATTACAGCCGAACCAATGAAAATGGCGATCAATTACATGCAAGTTTGACTGAAATTCCTAAATCAAGCCATCAACTTTCATTAGAATTACAAGTGTACTTAAAATATTGCCAAAATGAAACATGAAGCATTATATTCCATGCCTTGTACAAGCTTTATCAGATGAGCACAGAGAGAAGAGTACAATTCTCAGAATTATTCCATAATTTCATTCATAATGATAATACTGTTTTATAATATCTGGTGGTCTGATAAAGTATGTTTTAAAATTAATGATTGTATAAACTTCCATTACTCCATGTTACACAAAAGACATGAATAACTTGTGATAAAGATTTTAATATTCCAGGTTAAACTGTTTCAGCCACCATATCTTATTAAAGCATTGTTGGTCCATATTTGAGGACACATTAAATGGTGATAGTTACTTAAAAATGCTACAGACAAAGATTTGGTTACAAGTACAAGAAAGATCATATTTTGAACAAGATGGAGCACCTCCACACTAAAAAGTTAACATGCATAATTGGCTTGATGAACACTTTCAGGGAATACGAACTGCGCACTAAGGACATATTGAATAGTCACCTGACCTTATACCAGATTTCTTTGTTTGGGGCATTTTTGTATATTCAATCCAATAATTATAGGAATGTATAACAAAAAAAAGAAACATTGATGAGCAGTTATGCAGAAAGGTGTCATAGTGTTCTTGATAGACATAAAAAATGCTTGGAACCCAAGGACAAACAATTTGAGTACTTCAATAAAAAAACTGTTAAGCAAATTCTATTTTTATATTATTATTCTAAAAATTGCTGTTATAAATGATAAAAATTGCTACATATTTCTAATTCTGTTGTTACAAATTTTAAGTGGAAAATTGGGTAGAACTTTCTTACCACATTATATATATATAATATAGTACAAATATATTACATGTACATAAATATTATATAGTATATAATTACCTGGTCTTGCCTTGCTTTGTTTAGTTGTGTTTAAAACGTCAACTTGTACAACCTTGCTGGGACGAGTCCTTACATTTCTAAATCTATATTTAAAAAGAAAATTAAATATTATATATTACAACAATAAATTTAATGAAACAAGGCATGCATTGAGCATTTTATCATCTCTAAATAAACATGTTTATTTAGTTTTTTTTAACAAAATTAAACTGTAGGGAATAAAAATAGTATATGCAAAACTCATACCACCTAAAGTTACTTGAGACAATTTCTATATTAATACACAAGGATGGAAACAAGTATGGGTAAAATCCACACAAAATGTTTTTAAGGGGAGCCTAGATTTAATGAAGGGCCGCCACTGTAGTATTACAGGTAACAATACCCTCACCTTTTTAAACATTAATTTGGGATTCAACAAAATCCAGTAGATCCCCACCCATGAACATATAATATACCAGTGTTGCCACAGCTGATCATGGTTAAAATATTACCTGCCAAAAATAATTAACTTAAACTTCTAAAAATATTTCAAACAGTAGATTTTTACTTATTTATATTTTTTTAAATTCTTAAATAAAACATAATACTGTTAATAAATTTATTCATTTGGGTAATAATACAACAAATAATATTTAATTACAACAATCATACAGATATGCACAATGTTAATTTAATTCAATTTCTTCTTTTTGTTGTCTTTAGGTAACATGGCAATGCTGTTTGCTTCCAGATGCCATTTAAGGTACACAGAATCATTGGTTACCTTCTTAAATGCCTTTTGGGCTGCTTTTCTTTCAATCCATTTTTTTCATTAAAGAAAGTCTTCTCCTCTGCAACTGATGTCTCATTGTCTGCAGTAACCAACAGATTGTGGTGAAAAATATCTGATAAGTAATTTTTTTTAATATTGCCAAGATGATCAAAATATCATACATTTCCAACTTTAGTCTAAAAATTGCAGAGTAATATACATTGCTGCCTGTGGCAACACTGATATACTCCTTATTATGCATCCTGATAATGCTAATAATGTTCTTGCAAAAAATAAAACACTATAAATATGCTCAACACATTTAATGCATTTTGTTAGAGTTTACATCAAGCATATTATATTATAAGGATATTTCTAAAATTGAAACAATTGTCACTTGTGCAATTATAGTTGAAAAATAAAAGAATAATATAAAGAAGTGTCTAAAGAACATCCATTTGTTTATAAACCATGTAGTTGATAAATGCTATATTATTTAATAGTCAATAACTGACACAAGACATAAGAACTACTCATTGATAATAGGAATTAATTACTTTTTAAATAGTCATTAAACATATGTATATAAAATTAAATTAAAAATCCTAACTTTTGTTGCACAAGAAGTAATATTGCTATAAAATAAAATAAATCATTTACAATACACACTTTTTACAAGCGTAAAAAGTACAAATTACAAAAGAACTATTACAAATCTTCTAGCTTACTATATTGACCAACTTGGTCACCTGGAATTTCTCTAGTAATAGCCTAAATAAAATAAGTATTAATCCAAGTAATCATTAGCTCATATATATATATATTGTTAATTTTTTTATTTAACAAATTGTCACATCAATTTTCCATCAATTTGAAAAAACTTATTTTGCTAAATCAAACAGGATATTGTTGTTTGAATGGTTCTTTAAATACAATGACTTAATTAAAAACAAAATTGACTATAATTAATCTTTGACTGATTAAATGAAACAATAATTTACCTTCAATTGATTCATCACTATCAGTGTCTACTGTTTCTGCAGTCATATTTATACCACAGTCATCACCAAAGTCAGTAACTATTGGCTCAAATGAAGTACCCATAACTTCATTAATTGATGCAATATCAACATCAATACTTGAGGAACCTTCAGGTATATACTGCCCCCCTCCAGTCTTCATTCTTTCTCTTCTTTCACTATATAAAAATAGCAAATAATACTTATGTATATTAACATAAATAATATTTATAAAACACCAAAAAAGGGCAAAATTACCTGTTAATTTTCAATGAAACATTGAAGCATATTAATAAAAAACCTTTAAAAATAATTAAATAGATGTTATTATATAAACATCATAATTATTTATAATATTTTAAATAGATGTAAAATTGCTCAAATCAGTTAATTAGATCATCTTGACAGTCAATACTTTTCACTTATTAATATGAAAAACATTAAGCATTGAAAAAAAGGTTGCTTATTTTAATAACATTACTCTTTTTAATGACATAACAACAGTAATTTTATAAAGTTCACATACAAGTATATAAAATCACATAACATAAAAATAATATTCTTCTCTCAAGATGTACAAATGCATGATCCAACTTATTTTTGTTGCACCTAATAAACCTATTAAATTGGTTTTTAAAAGAAAAATAAGTTGATTTTGATTATTATACCTGTAAATAATTAAAACAAAAAAACCCTTTTTCCAATACTAAACTATATTATTATATTGGAGTGGTTAATAAGCCAGGAATAACAACAACCAGCTAAGCTTCCTAAAATTTAATATGCTAGCATGTACTAACCATGGTATTATAGCAATAGCATATTAAACTGAAACTTTTTTTAAATAATAAATGAAATAGTTTAGCACTGAACTCTATTAATCAAAACCAACTTTGTTTATGTTTATAATTAGCAATAATAATAATGCAAAACAAAATAATCACCAAAACCAAATTTATTTATGCTACAATTATTTAGAATATGTTTGCACAATTCTCGGCTTAGGGTCAGTTTGAGATAGGTAGGTATGCAACCCATCTTATACAGTCAGTTTATATAATATATGTATCATGTGAATTATGTATGTTAGTATTGTAATAAAATGTGCTGTGGGCTTTTAAAAATATTCTAATATGCCTGATAATTGCAATTTTGCTGGCATTTACATTTTATAATATTAATATAATTAATTTAATAAATAATTATTTTACTAATTATAATTTAACTTTACAGTTTGCTTTAAAGTTTAACCAATAACAATAGTATTATCACTATATTTACTATACAAAATCAATTTTTCAAACTAGTCAGACATAATGAATAAGGATAGACTATACAGTATACCTTAAAGCAATAAAATTAAAAATGCAAAATTAAAAAACTGTTTTTGTGAAGAAAAAGAAATTATTTAATGTAACAACTTACTTGTCAACCCCCTTTTTGCTCACAGACTTCAGGTTGTCCCACAGTTTTCTTAGTTCTTTTTCCGTTCTGGTTTGAGATACACATGAAGCATTGAATGAAGTGGTAAGTGCAGCCCACATTTGTCTTTTTTTTGTTATGCTTTTTCCATCTGTTTTCTTATCCTCTATACCACTATATTGCCCTCTGATTAAATGTATGAGTAGATTTTTTTCCTCCTTAATAAAAATTTTTCGAGACATTATGAGAAAAACAGTAAAAATTTTAAGAAATGAGTATATTAGCTCACAACAAAACGAAAAGCAGAAATAGAAACGGCGAATTATTATTCAAACAACTCCTTGAAATGGTATTCACAGTCGCTCCTTGAGTTTCAAGGAGACCTTTGTCAAGGAACGTTTGTGAATACGAAAAAAGAATCGCTTTCAAGTGCTCCTTGAGTAAGGACTCCTTGAAGGT
>JAYRBW010023318.1:0-12561 GCA_036023295.1 Invenusta paracnida
CAACATGCGCAACACAGCGATCTACATCATCAAGAACCACAACGCGGATGTTTACTTTTACACCGATGGTTTTACATCAGAGGGAACAGAGCTTGGGAGCTCCACCGTGGTGATCACTTCCGGAGACCTTTCCGACAACCGTTATCAACTCTAGAAAAGTTAAAAGAAGGCCGGTCACTAGCTCCTTCAATGAAAGACACATCTAAATTATATTAATACAATTCATACTACTTATAGATAGTAAATAAATAAATGTTTAATATTCTTTGAAAAAGTAGATTCGCTTTTAAGATAAATAATTTCCTTAAACTTACAATATTGTAAAAAAATAATTATAAAAAAGTAAAAAAATTGTTATGCAATTGACATGCTTTGATATTTAAATTAGAATTTAACAACAATTAAATTCACCTATTTCGTTATGTGAGAAACAAATAAGTTTGCACAAAACTGATAGTCCAAATAATCTAATCATATTTTTCTTCGTAAATATAAAGAGTTTTATTTTTGTTAGCTAAAGAATACCATCTATATATTTAAAAAAAACAAATTATTATGCATATAATTAGCATTTCTTAAATTTATAGTTAGTGTTATAGTTAAAGTCAGGAAAAATTAAACTATAAAGAGTGTATACAAAATAAATTTATTCACATGATAACATATAAAAATGTGTATAATCATAAATAATATACGAGTATTCAAAGTAGAGCACTTGTTCAAGATAATATATACGACTGTGCATTTAATCAAGAAATAAAGCTATTGGAACGTAGGTAATGGAAGATGTACTTAAGAGAAGTAAGCTGCGAAATATTACGCTACAAAATAAAAACACCAATACAGCGAAATCGAAATAAAGAAATGAATTTAAGCCTAAATGGTCCATGGAGATGATGTAAGAGCGATCTGAAAATCTGTATAAGTTACACATAATAAATGAAGAAATAATAAGTACAGACAAAAATTGCAAATAGCAAAAGATAAGGCGTTAGTGTACTTCTAACGAACAGTTCGTTAATCTGCGTTAAAATATAAATATCTAAATAGCTATTACGGTAATGAAAAATACAAAAAATGAATAAAATATCTCTATTGAACTAATACAGAGAGGTGTTTTTAAATGTGGAAAACTAAATATAAAAAGAAGACAAATTCACTGTTTAATGCAAGGAAGTTGATCTGATCGACTTAAAAGTAATAATTCGAATTAATTTGGTCAAAAGAATAGTGTTATACCATGAGTAGCAGTATTACAATATAAACTGCGTCAATAAACGGTTAAGTTGCACGCACAAAACCAGGTCCGCACAAAGTGGAAGATGTATAATAGTGGTCACACAACATAATGCTTGCCACTCCACTCAAGTATAGTTATATATTATTATGTGAAGGTGGAATACATCTGAGTGAGAATTGAGGACAGTCTTGAAATTGGAAGGCGCCGGAACGCTCAGTCATAAACAAAGAAATGAAGGCTGTAATAACAATTAATCAGAGCGCTTTTGTACAAGCGATTGGGCACGGTAAACACCTGTCTTTTTCACGATGAGGAAACCTGTTATTTACAATGTACATAATTTCTAAGATAATTCTGAAAGAAATAAGTTTATGCTACAGACTACTCAGCTCAGTAAATAGATTACAATAAGAATAATGTGATTAAGAATGATCTTTTAATATTACATCAGTGAGAGTTGAATGATTCGTTTTAATTTTGAAAAATTCATCTTTAACCACATTAGACCAGAGTAATCGACATTTTCATGATTTTTAATAAACGGAAATAGTTAAAACTCCTCTGAAATTAGCATAAAATAATGCAAAAAATACAAATTTTCTTTAAAAAATATTAAATTTCTGAAATATTTCTCCATGTGTTGAAGAATAAATTAATCACGGAAAAATAAATTTACCAATCGTAGAGATTATAAAAAATAAGAAAACAAGAAAACGTTCCGCAAAATATAACAGCGAAAGTAATAGAGACGAACGTTTCAATACTATCCATATATAAATAATAAAAAATTGAGTTAAAACTACAACCATAAATATTTGTATAGCATTCAATATAATCGATTAGCCTTCATAGTAATATTCCCTTTCTACAGAAAACTATTTACGACAGTAAAGCGATACCATTTAATTATGTGATTTTTTGTGCGTTCTCGTAAAGAAAAAATAAATCTCACAATTTACAATGGCATAGTTTAATTATGAATACGTTAAGTTAACGGCATACAATACTACCCTCTGATTGGACGGCAGCTATATGATCAAATAAATCAATCCTCCAATCAAACTGTGCTATTTATAGGCGTAGTGTTCGGCTTCTATCCAATACAGCTAATGCCCCGTGCACACGGTCAAGTCGGCTTGATGAACTACTATGGGCTTTGCATGAACAACAAAACCATAATAATACACTCTTCAGTTAAGCGTTAGCAAATTGATCACGTGTTGCATTTTGAAACCATTCAGATTTTGCCTCTGTGTTGGCTTGACAGAAAATATTTAACAAGTCTAATTTCTGTCAAACCAAGCCAATCGATAGGTTCGGCTCGTCAAGCCGGCTTGAACGTGTGTACGGGGCACAACACCACTGGGGAAGTCCTAGAACTGAGAGGGGAACATAACAGATGCCGCGTTCTTCTTGGAGACCGCGGTGGCAGCTGCCTTGCATTCACTGGCAAACTGCATGGCCTGTCGGTATTGCGGATTGTTGGTCCGGTAACTGAGCTTCCAGAGGTTGGCGCGTGGCCTTCGACGCACGAGTTGGCCGAACATGTCCGGCTCCATATCGTCTGTGACTTCGAGGAGGGGGGCCTCCTCGCAGTCCGTTGGGGGCAGGAAGAGCGCCTCGTACTTGCGGAAGCCCTCAGGAGGAAGGATGTGTCCTGACAGGGGGGGCACAAGAGACCAGCCAATGGCGACATGCGTAGTTTGAATGTATGAGGCGAAAAGGGGCTATCGGAGAATTGACACAACTATTTATAGACTATAGCCTGTTTTATGCACACAATTTTGACGTATTGTGTTTATTTAATTAATATAGCTTAATTAAATGTAAGCATTTATCTGCCTAAAATTTTAAACCATTCAGAGACTAAGGTATATATATATAGAATAGTATATTAAACCATTAACTATAATATAAAACAATCCATAATAGTTGTCTCTTTTTGGAGTCATGTGATCTCTTCCGGCTCAATACTGGCTTTTGATTTGATGACTGGTTTCCTTTCATTAACGAAGATTGATTTCTGGAGCAAGTCTTGCTTCCTTTTTAAATTAACTAGTTTTCATAGACGCAAATGATTCATGAATATCATAACAAAGTAAGCCAAAATTATGTTCAACTTCGTGGACGGAGTAAGACCAGACATCCAAAATCATAAAATTGAGGAAGATCACGTGACTTTATAATGAAAGAACTACAATAAGCTAGTTTAAATTTGATTAGCTATGGTTTTTTTGTTAATCTAATTGAAAATGTTAATCTTAACTTTTCAAATACTATAAAAATATTAGTATTTATTAACTAACATATCCGTAGCGGGAATAGTTAATGGTTTATCAGACTTTTACATGTAAAACGAGTTTCACTATAAATAGCTTCAGAATTTCTCCGTCCACCGGTGATCGACGCTCGCACACTGAATTTCGTGATGTCATTATAGCCATGTTGCTTCTATACAATTCTCATTTCCATGATTTAAATGATAGATATCTGAGTTAGTTTCTCCAAATATCTTACGTTACATATAAACCAGCGTCCAGGAGGCTGACACTTTGCTACCCATTGAGTAGATTGTAATTTACTTTCTGGATCGTAACGATACACCCAAGTCTCATCTCCAGTAATAATTGATCGAATAGCTCTGATATTACCGCGTTGAAAACGTCTTAGATTAGTCTGGCACCATTCAACACGAGCAAGCATTTGTTCTTCAGTGAGCAAGCGTGGGACCCATCTGGCGCAAACCTTTCTGAGTTTGTGGTGTGTATGCAGGATATCATAAACGCTTCCAACTGATACTGACAGTTCTGGCTATTTGTTCAATTGTAACTCTACTGTCCTGTTTCACTAAATTGTTAACCAAGTCTTCATAAACAGCAGTTGTTGATGTCACAGGCCTTCCACAACGCTCTCCATCGTCAAGGGATACCCGACCACAGTTGAACTCTTTGAACCACTTGTAGACAGTACTTTGTGCAGGAGCACGTTCATGAAAAGCTCTTGTGAGTCATTGATGTGATTCAGTCACCTTTAAACCAGATTTTAAATAGTAAATCATCGCTCTGAAGTGATATTTTTCTAATTTCATTTTAAAGTATGATGAAATAAGGAAGCAAATTTTTTAGATTTGTATTTAGTCGTTATCCAATGAGATACAAACTTGACATTTTCACTAATATCTTAGATCTTTATATACGTTTAATACAATGCATAGATATTGCATATATATCATTACGGGCTCATATAGATTATACGAACCTCGTAAAAATAGATTGGCTATTTGAAAGAAAAATGGCGTGCAACAATTTGAAGAAGTACTTCGCAGATTGTGTTTTTAGGTTACTAGTAATTTATTTTTAATTACAAAATAAAAATAAAATGTATATGTATATAAGTTAGCATATACTTTTTAAACATAGATTGGATATCTCAAAGAAAATAAAGATCCTTTTTAGATATAAACAATAGTAAAATACGATATTGATATATTTTTTCTATAACATTATGTACATGAGTCATCTTATACTTAATTCTTTATATGTTAACCACAATTGCAAATGTACAATATTCTCAATTGATTTAGTTTATATTGCTATTCTATTGTCTATTATAATATAATAAGACCATCGCATTGCCGTTATTCGCTATAATTCTTAAAATTAATACAAAATCTAAATTGTACTCATCCTTCATAATAATATCATACAAATAAAGTTATTGACATTTTTTACAGTTTGCACAGTTGAACACAAGAACAGTTGTAAATACTTCCATAATACGTGACTTGAAACAGAGTAAGATCGCTGAATGTAAGATGAGTAGGATGAATGGCTCACCCTGTTTGTCAAGTGGCGGATGCCTGGCATCGGAGTAGACTCTGAGTTGCTTCATCGTCTGTTCGTCCTCTTTCACTCGATTGAGGGCGAGTTGGCGGTGTTGGGGAATGCTCGCGAACATATCCTTACTCGAAGCCAGATACTCCGAGAAGGTTTTCGTGCCCAGTTTTGAGGGTTTGGGGATGTTGAGTGGATAAATGGCAGCCATGGCCTCGTTCACGCGTCGATCAGGCGACTCCTAGAGATGTACGAAGGAAAGAGATCCGCATTGCTCTCTTTGTAGGATATTAAATCTTTATTGTATATAAGTCTTTGATATTAGTATTTAGACACAAACACGCGTAGTTGAAATACATTTATAATTTATTCTACTGGCGAGCCTGTAAATGCTCACGAGAGAGATATACTATAGCGACCTGAGGCTGAAGTATTAAATAATTCTTACAGACAAGCAAGATATTTATTTAGTATTGTATATTATTATCTCTTTGAAATATCAGAAATATATCAAGAACAAATCCAATAGGGAGAAATACACGGATAATAATGGGCATACTTTGGTTTTCTAAATAAAACAACTTTCTAAATTAATGATTAGAACATTAGGGGGGAATATAATTAGGGCAAATGTATTATGCCAACTACCATATTGTGATTTTTCCCACTTGTGTTTCCCATTTTAGTACCTATAGGGACAACGTGGTCATAAATTAAATCATCTTTGGTTTATTTAACGAAGTTTTAGTATTATTTTGCATCAGATTTTAATATTTCCAAATATGAAATAAATTTATGAGTTGTGGAATAAATTATGAAAATAAGATTAGTGATAAATTTTTATAAACTGTAAACTTGAAAAATAAAAACAACTTTGGAACAACTCTGCCTAAAGCAGGATTCAACCTACTGCGGGAATATTTACCTTTTTATACATATTTTATGAACTATATTTATATAACTAAAAATATTGATAATTTTCAAAAATTGTTTTATTCTTTTTACTAAGTCTATTGTTTACAGCGAATGCAAAAGTTGAAAAAGTAATTAAATATAAAAAGTAACTATTAAATAGTATTGAAACCAACAACTAAACAAAACAGAAAGTATACGCGTCTACTAAAATAAAGAAAAACAAAAATATATTTATAATATATCACTGAATATGTCATTAAATAAATTATTTCTAAATCAATACCATAACAACACTAAAATTACTAACATTAGGATTGCTATAGAAATCTTTAATAGTTTTAAATAATTTTCATAATTATAAGTTTAAAAAATTGCCAAACACCAGCATAAACTATACTAAAACAAAATCATTACCTATTGTCGCAAACGTTATTATTCCGCATTATAACGTATCACATAATCTGATACACTACTGGTAAAGTTACGAAGTTCATGTTTCGAGTTTTAATTTATCATCATAATATTATAATTAAAAAGACTTAATCACTATCATTTATTCCATCATTTTATGAGTATTATCATCTCACAATATAATAATATTTTATATGGCCTAATGAGTAAGCAGCTTACGGTGATCTAAACGGACTGAAACAGTCGTAAACCAGAGAGACTTGAATTAATTTATCGATATTGACAAACAACTCCACATTACATTATGACCGCCGCATATTTAAAAACAAGCAAAAATAAGACATTGGAGCAGGATGAGTGCAGAACGCGTTGCAAAATATTACAAAAATTGGTATTTCCATTTTTCAAAATAGTTTTGAAATATAAGTCAAGACTGCTGAAAAAATGGAAATATAAACCTCGATCTGATTTAAACATATATTATGAAGACATATGTATGTAGTATCGAGATTATTAAAACAAAATATTATGGAGATTCAGATAATAAACATGCTTTATTATTAGGTACTAGCTGAATAACAAATATATTATGAGTTTTAAGGGGCAATATAAGCCTCCATGACTTTTTTAAACTATAGTTTCATAACGTTTAGTGCAACTGTACACCCTATATGGTGGACACGTGATCTTGGTAAAAATACTGTTTATCTATAAAAATATAAAAATCAATGAAATTCTTCCATTTTTTGATTATTTAATAAAAATAGTTTTTTGTTTAGATAATTTACTATAATATTAGAGATATAGTGATATTTTTATAATTTTTTTCAAATTTTTTTAAATGTCACTTTTTCCTATAAATATATTATATTTTTCCTATTTTTTAATGGAATGTGTTACAAAACATCCTTGGTCACCTATGTGGTAAATTTCAAAACTCTACTCTAACAGGAACTTTGAAAATTATAAGAGGATATATCGATTCGTAAAATGGTCCATTGTGCAGGGGAGTTAACTAATAACGCACCGGTGATTTCATCTGGCGTGTATCGATTCCAAAGTGCTGGCAGAAGTTACGCCAAGTGTTGGCATTGTAGTTGGCATCGGGCTTATTCATATTGGCGGGGTGGTATTTGCCCGCCTCTAACCAGAGCCGATACTCGAGTTGGGGCAGACCAGTCGTCGACTCACCCACAGAACTGCGCATGATTCTGCTGAACTCGAAATCTGCTGCATTGGGTGATTTCTGGTACCGACGAGACATCCAGTCAGAGGGCTGGGGTGTGAATCCCACTTGACGGGTTCTAGGCAGTTCAGCATCGAGATGCCTTTGCGACCAAGTTAGGCACTGGACTGGTTCCATGCTGTTTTAGAGGGAACATAATATGGGAAGTTATAAATAAGATGACATAGAATATTTATATTTGGAAAAAATTATTAAAAAATTGTCATCAAATGCTCATAAATAAACATCAGAATATTCAAAATATCATAAAGTGTTGACTATATATAGGATACGAACTATTTTTTTATCCACAAAAATTATTACCTGGGATTCTATAGAATACAATTTAGATTAGACAGCTTGATCTGTAGATACATATGTACATATAAAATTAACTGCCAAAATTATATTAAAGAATGTATAAAATCTTTGCATTCTTTTTCAGAAAGTTTCAAACAACTATCAGCTTTCACTTTTACTATACAGAATTATGTTCATTAGCCATATTGTTTTCATAATCTGTTGTTCACTTCTGAAATACACTCGTGATATTGAATGTAGTTTGTGCAAATTTCGTGTTGACTTTAATTGAATAAGTGAAATTAAATTAAAATATATAATGAAATTTAAATGAATTAACCAACTATAATGTGTAATTCAGTAGTGATATCACATGTATAATTATAATACAATTATGCATAATTACATGACACAACAATTATCTATGCTCCAAAAGGAAACGACATCCCACTTGCAATCTATATATTTCATGGAAATGGTGTACCTAGACACAACTATTGACTTAGAAATGAGTGAATGCAAATTATATATGAACATATAAGAACAACCCCGATCCTACTTTTGATTCAGTAAAATAATAACTCTCTAACCAGCCAATACTATTATTAAGTATTTATTTTTAGCACTGTTGCAATTTATTTGTCTTAAACTCTATACATAATTTAACTTAAAGATTGTGATCTACGAGTATATATTTCATATATGGCTGCAAGGACCAGTTTCAGATATGTAGTGGCTCAACATAATGCCATACATGTCCCAGATAGGCATTAATGTTGAGCACTACAATAAAATAAAGAACGGGTTTTTTAATAAAATATATTATTTGAATTACAAAAATATGTATCATTTAATTGTTAATTATCATATCATTAACAATATTAATATCATAACATTATCATCATTTGTTATTACATAAATGTCACCCTCTAGATTGATTACTTCAAATTTTATATTTTATCTTGAATTTCAGTTATCTTTTTTTAAATTGCCTTAGATTTCATAATTCAAGTATCTGGGGATGCATGCTGCAATACTGGTTGAGGGTAGGCAACATTTACAATCTGTATATTGTTAACTTTATTACTTATGTTATTTCTAGTGATTTGTGATTAGGTATTAGATAAAATTGTCCATGTTGACCCATATGTCCAGTGATCTATTTATTGTTTCAATTCACTATCAGTTTGTGGTATTCTACTTATTGCATTGTATTATTTTAATTTTTGTACTTACATGTTATATTTGAGTAACCATAAGTATATTCTTATGGGATATGACTGGTTAGAAAAGGGTTTTGACTGGGATATGACTGATTAGAACTGACTGGGATATGACTGGTTAGAACAGGGTTTTGACTGGGATATGGCTGGTTAAAACTTACTGGGATATGACTGGTTAGAAAAGGGTTTTGACTGGGATATACTTTCAAATCTAGGGCTCAGTCAGGGATGATACTGAGAATAATCAACATGGGTTTTTGGCAAGTAAAATGTAAAAATAATTTAGTGGAGCCCTGTTACAGGGATCTGTTAAAAACACATATGGGGTCCAGGTACTTTTTTTCACTGTGCATTAAATTACTTTAAACATTTTATTAAATAATTAAAAAAAGAATAAATTTAAGAACACTGTATGGAATATCAATGTTTATTATATTGAAAATGACAAATAATAGTTTTAATAGAAAAAATTGGATCTAATGATTGGTGTGCAATAAGTGGTAATATACAGTAAATCAAATCCACTATACTGGTGTTTGATTATATACAGTGTATTTTTATATTTATTCAATCAGTTAGTTTTGTTTTTTATATTTTGATATTGAGAGCTGTCCATAGGCATACTATGGATATTGGATGGCTGCTATTTATTATATATGTCATGTAGAAGTGAATAGGAGTTAACGTTATAAATATAAAATTATTAAATATATTAATCTATGGTTGACCAATTATGAACCTGACCAGTTCAGAACTACATTGACTCACATTTTTAACATATATTAATAAACTACTACTGCCTGGTTCAAAATCAAAACTGGCTGATTGGTTGAGAAATGGTCAACCAAGTTGTGACCATTGAATTGCTTTAAACTCTTCATTAAATAAATAACATATTAAAACTACAAAAGTATAAATTAGTACTAATGATGATGCAACATAATAACAATAATGTTCACCACTCATGACACTGTAATTTTTAATGTGAGCCTGAGCCTGCGTGAGGCCAATCAGAAAGTTGAAATTATTTCTACTTCTAAACTCTACTTCAAGTAAGTATAATTATATTGTTTCAATCAAATTATAATATAAATAATAACTAGATGTTATGAATACTTAGTGCAATAAGTTAGAATTTAACAATACAATGTACAAAATCATGCACAATGTAGGGTAATTTAGGCACAGCCTAGGGGTGTATCAAGAAGAAAAATTATTTATAAAAATTGATAATAATAAAGAAGTGGCATTATTTCCTATAATATGCAATTGTTATTAAATTAAGAGGAAGGTACAATAATAGAATAACCAAGTTAAATATTGTATGGGTAAAATATAGAATGGACATTTTGAAAGATATACAGTAATTATTGGATATTAATAATATTGAATTAGTGTTTCATAATATGTGTACAGTAATTAGAGCTAAGTTAGTAGTCAAAATAAGCACAACAAAAATTATTATATTAAAATTGGTATAATATTGTCACTAAGGTAAAATAGACTTTAAGTTAAAACATTATTTTTATATTTCTCAGTTCTACAATAGATATTCTTCCACCCACTTTTCATGTTGGCTGTTTGATTTGAAGGAGGGTAAATACAAAATACATACACTATATAGGATAAAGATAAAAAATATAAATAGGAGATTGATCTATATATAACCATAGTAAGTAAAATTGATAAAACGTATTCACACATGTACCAGTTAAATGTTTGAATGATGTAAAGTACCAAAGTTTTTCCATCTATTGTCATTATAGTTTATAAATAATTTTGCAATATCTTGGAGTTTGATCTTTGCTTATCTGTTTTTGTGCCCATGTAGCAGTGCCAAGGAGTTAACTCTTTCAAGTATTGTTGAGTCATTTTTGATTGTAGCCATGTCTTTTAATGCCAAATTCCTGGACATTGAAAAGGTGCATTTGCCTATTGCTGAAGTTGCCAGATTTACTAAGATCAGCCTATATATCATCAAAACTTCATAGATAAGTTTTTTTCAGAGGTTAGTTGTTGGATCTGGTAATATCAGAGAAACTTTGGATAGTAAAATCCCCAAGAAGTATGCCAAATAGGGATAACTAAGTACCCAAACTTTCTGTTTTAACATCTTCTGACTAATGAACAATAATGAACTGAAGCTCTTCTTTAATGGGCTGGGATTTCAAAGTCTTAAGAAGAAGTGCTTCCATTATTGTATATTTCATAATTGTCTCTTGGTTAAAATATTTGTCAAAGGAGGAGATAATTATATTAGCTTCCGAATATAAATGGTGATAGTGATCTGATAGAGTTCCAGGGCGTGATCCTGTAATGGTCCTAATTTTATATTTATATAGAGCTCTATGTTTGTGAAGTAGTACAGGTTCTCCAATCAATGGATTGTATGCCTTTGTTTACAAAAACAAACTAATTCATAAAATGACAGGTATAGTTTAGAATATCATACTGAAGACAGGAGTAATTAAGACAGGTGTAGTTGAGACAAGCATAGTTGAAATTAGGCATAGTTGAGAAAGGTATAGTTGATATAGGTATAGTTGAGAGAGGCATAGTTGGGACTATAGCACTGGAGACAGGCATAGTTAGGGCATGTTTTTTTTTAAATATACATTTTAGTTCAGGACTTTGATGATTTTTAGTGTTATATTAAAAAAAAGAAGATTTTACCACTTTAAGATTGTGTTGTGATTTTTGATCAGTATTTAACTGCTTTCCTGGTAAAAATAACTATATTTACAACAATACATCCTATATGTCATTATGTTGCCATAAATAAGTTGGAAAGTAGTGTTTAATAAATGATAGAGTTGATAATTTCATAGCATTTTAAAATAAATGTTAATGTTTTATAAAGGGATCTGTGTGAATCTTGATGTGAGCAAATGTATGAAATAAAATTGAGTTGTGGCAGCTAGTATAATTAAGGATATAATGGACAATATGCTCCTGCATCTGCCTAGAGTAACTTTGTCTCTTTACTTTTATTTGCTCCTAGGCAGAAATTTGGTATTTTTTAAGATTGAAGTTACTCACAATCTGAATAAGAAAAATTGAATATTTTTGAGATTGTTATTGACATTGTTAAAGAGAAAGTTTCAATTTGAAAATAATTATTATACAAAATGCATATTAAAATATGTATAGGTACAGAAACCCATCATTGCCATATACACACCAGTTATATTATCTTGCAGTATTAAGACAAGACAGTGTTGTATCTCTCTCTCTCTCTTTTTTATTATTGATTATTTGCTATTAGTATTCTTCTATTGCTATTAGAAGTAACTTAATGTTTTCAGGTAGGTACAGGCGAACAATTGAATTAATTCCATATAAAATCATTTTCTGGCAAAACTATTTAGGTAGTATGCAAAAAGTTAGTGGGGTCCATTAGCACTTATGCTCCGC
>JAYRBW010023329.1:0-12560 GCA_036023295.1 Invenusta paracnida
ATTGCTGCCGCTTATGAGAGGCTCACAATGTATACATGAGAGGCTCACAAATTTCTGCATACATGAAAAGCTAATAATCTAAAAGTGTTTGTTTTAAAAAGTGCAGGGGACTTATTGGACACCCTGTACATAGCTATAATGGTTTATTTAATTTACTAATACCCTTTTCTCCAGTAGCTTTATCTACAAATTTATAGAGAATTTCCAGAGTTAGTCACGCATGACTCAATTGTGATTTGTTATTCGTGAAACCCAACCCCGTAGATTTTCATTAGTAGATTTGTAAAAATCGTTTGTAATAGTAGGAATAATTCGTAGAAATGTAGTACGTGAAACGCTATCTTAGTAGATTTGTAGAATTGTAATTATAAAATAGTAAATTGTGATTCGTGAAACCTATCTCTGTATGCAAGTTCGTAAAAATTCCAAGTAATTCTTTTAATTCGAGAAATGCTTAGTCAAGGAACTCCTCAAGCATTTCCTCAAACGTATTGCAGAATGTTGCTATTTTATTTGCAAGCATTTATAAGTAAGTATTTATGAGTAAGCGTTTCCTCCAAATTAATATATAAACAAAATTCGCAAAATAATATGGCGGTCATTCAAAATTATTAGAAGTTTTATTATTAGTCGTATTTTCCACCTTAATTATATTTCCTAAATTATGTAAAAAAATAACTGATTATGAGAAAACGCCAGTAAGAAATTAAGTAGGCGAGTACAAAGATATAATAGAATGTAAAAAATCAGATGTGCACTCAGTACGAAAGAAAGAGATGTTTGAGAGTAATTGACAGAAAAATGTAACTCCGGTGAGATGACGTTAAGAACAATGAAAGCGCTGAAAAAAATTAGGATAACCAAAAAAGCCTCATAATGCAATTTTTAGATAAGTACGTAAATTATATTTTAGACAATATCAAGTGCAAAACAAAAAAAATAATTATAAATCAGTTTAGGCAATTATTATAACATAACATTTATATCAACATTTGTATTATTGATTTATTGAATTATAATTAATCATAATAGGCTAACTGATTTCCTGCCAAACAAGAAAAATATTTTTGTTAAAGCATATTATAGAAGTGAATATTATTGAATTAAAAATTATGATTATATACAATTATAATCAATTAATTAAATGAATTGATTATAATTGTATAACATTTTCATTTTAAAATATAACAAAATATTTTCATAGACATAGAAATAGAATAAAATATCATGAGTAAATGTTACAAAAATATTTTTGCTAATATGCTATATAGATAATATTGCAACTAGATTTCTTGATAAGTAATTTTATGTTATTCATGCCCACAAAGTTCTTCAAGATAAGAATCTGAAATGCAGCTAATGAAATGATATATCATGCACATACAAAAAAGGTTCAAATGCCACAATTAAAACAACTATTAAAAAAATTATTGCCAGATTAATCTTCTTTTTTTCTAATCTATATTTGACAAAATTATGTACACGTATGCTGCAGTATAACTATACAAGGGAATCAATTTTGCTTCAATGTTAAAAATTTCACCCATTAATATTGTACAATACAAGCAGTATAATTTGGATGCCAATATGTTTTAATAAAAAGAAGAATTTCAAAACTGGATTGAACAAAAAACTTCTCAATTATTAATTTGATTGTCTCTCATGCCATTTAATCTAATGACTAATAATTTAATCGTTTTAGGTATTTTAATTAGGACAATGAAAAAAAGATTAATAAAAATACACACAATAATATATATTTTATAACAATAGGAATAAAAAATTGTCCTTAGTTACTGTCAAAAGTCAACTAAATCACAAAAAGCAATATAAGGAGATAACAAATAAATATTAAAAATGACAATGAAGGAGAAAATAATTAAATATGTTTAGTAATTATAACAGCCTTATATATTTTATAATATTGTCAAAATAATGACAAAATATACTAAAATAAACCAAAAACGATGAAGGGTTTAGTTATTGAATTATGTCAATATATATGCTTTGAATCTTATAATTGCCTAAATTATTTTGTTTTGTACATTCATGAATAATAAATTTTCTTTTTTTTAGAGAAAGACATAATATTATGACCATGGGTAGTGGGAAAGTTTCTAAGAGCCTACCAACAGAAAATAGAAGAGATAATGAGAATTGTTCCACCCAAGTTAATTAAACCTATTCCATCACTATTTGGTGAAGCGAACTTTAACAAAAAAAAATTATTCATATTTTGGTAGAACCAATTGACAGGGAAAGTAATACAGATAGTTCTAGTGAGAGTATTGAAATGGACACATTTTCTGGAGCAACCTGGCAAACGAGTACCTCTTCTGCTAACCACTGAGTAATGTCACTATGCCTTCAACTACATGGAAGGCAAAGGAAAGTAATGCTCGATTTACTGAAATTACTGAAATCCACATATCAGCTCCCAAAGAACAAGTACATACATCATCAAATAACATAAACAGGTCTAAAATCATTTCTGAATCTAAAAACAAACTCACAAAGAAGTGCCTGCTAAGGAAAATAAAAGAATAAATAAGAGCTGTTAAATGAAATGCAGCAATGATGTTTGATGTTGTCAAGTCAACTATTGATTTTGATAAAAAATCATTGTGCAACAGAAACAGAATTACTTCGATATAAAAAATGATTTTACAAGAAAAAATAATGACAGAGAAAAAAAAGAACACAAACTAAAAATGAAAATTTTACTCATGAAACAAAAATGCTGGATTGAAAAACTGAATCAAATAGATCCAATAATTATGGATAACATTTCTGATTGTCCAGAAGAGAAAGTAATTTTTAAGAACTAGAGAATGAACATTTTATTATTATGCATGAAAAGTGTGTATATAATATATATGAAGAGAGAATTACATATATATGTATGACTATGTCTAATGATAGATTAATTGTCAATTGTTCTATGTTTATGTTATCTTCATTTCTAATAGTAATTAATTCTACATGAAATTCAACTGATTCAAGACTGAATACATTGAACCAGTTTTCCATTTTTAAGGCTGCTAACAATACTTAAAGATTAAAATATAATGTAATATATGTGTACTTAATATTTAAATCAATTGTGGATTATTAATTTGAATAAAAGAATAATAATCCTATGTACGAATTAAAATGTTATAAATAATATGATCTAATTTATGGCAAAATGTTTATTTTGAATTAAATTTTCTGTACCTAATTAAACATGATTATTTATGTTAATTCCATAAATAATAATATACACAGATTTAAAACAATGTTTATAAATAATCTATCATTCAAACATAGTATTTTACATGTAATAAAACAATTTTGTATAGTATAAATATAAATAATGTTTAACTATATAACACCATACTTACTAGGTATATATTTTATATAAATATATACAATTAAGTGTTTATATTAACATATAATATGTCTTAATGTCTATATTAAATTTTATACTTTAAACAAAAGAAAAAATACCTACTTATAATTGTTACTATATTCAGATGCACTAATATGAAATAATTCCTATATTATAATTCCCTATATTATAGATCGTAGAAAAAACATATTTATTATGCACATTTATTAATAGAAACAGTGTTAATTTTAATTCTTGTATATATCAAATATATTAACATTTCAATAAATGGTGTAACAAATAACCAACAATTTCACATATACAAATTAGAAGGGGGTATCTTTTTCAATACAATTTGACATTAATGAAATTTGGAAAAAATTTCAATTTTATTTTGTGGTGAAAAAAGTTTATAAAGATTTCTCTTCTTTTAATGTTGGCCAATGAGTTTTTTGATGATCAAGGTTTACCCCAATAGGATTCATATAATAGGTTCTATATTTTCCATAGGTCATTTTGTCTTAATGGCAAAATGTGCAAAACAGAACATGCAATATTATAATGGCAATCGTATTTTGAAGTTTTGTACGCAATTTCATGGAAAGGCATGGAAATCTTCTTTTCAGAAATCTTAAAAAGCAGTCTAACTTCATCCTTGTGCTGCTCAATGAAAATGATATCGTAAATATTATTTATTAGTAAAATCTTTTAGTGGTTTGGATACAAAACTGTACTTAACGTTAAAGGATCAGTAGTCAGATCACTATAGAGACTGACAGAAAAAGTCAAATGTTAAATTACATTTCGTACAAATATTCAAAACACTATTTATATTTATTCTATATTATAGGCTTTTTATGGTGGGGCGAGAAGGATCATACAATAAAAATTTAATAATTATAGTAGATTTTCTTATCTGTAAATATCCCTTTTATTGCTCATGTTTAATTGTATTCATTAATCATACTATATTGAGGATATTTTGAAAACACAAGTATATGCGTCAACATATTTAGGGGCTAACTAAAAATTTGTTATGTATACATTTTTTAGTATCCATAATTTCTTTTTTTAAAGTAAAATATTATTTTATGTAATCAAACGTTTTAGGCGATATTTTAAATTCCGCTAATTTTTGTATAATTTTATAGGTTTGTGTCTGTTGTCTGTGAATATAATTCGATCATTTCTATATGTATTGACAGACTATCCATTTATGTATGTTGTATCTATGCCTTATATTATTCAATTTGTTGATTGTAAAATGTTTCTAATTTGACATAGATTTGACTTTATTTGTTACACATCTACATTTTGATTTATTTTCTGAAAATAAATTTATACAGTGTTTTTTTCTCTTTAATGTTTACTTTTTAAAATAAATTTAGTGTGTTCAAATAAAAGTTTATATATAAAGTTTGTATTTTTACCAATTACAATATTATATGTAATAACAAAAACCATTTGGAATTTGTTCAATAAATATAGTATTTAATTTTAAGGAGATTCACTGTTAGTGTTATATTTTCAGACAGATATTAGCTGATTAAATATAGACTTTTTAATATTATTAAATAACTAATCAAATATTCAGTTTGTAGCTATCATTTTTTAAATTCAATTCTAAAATTTAATTATAATTATTAAACAGTTAATATTTCAATAAATACAAAAAATACTCATCAATGATATATTCTATAACTATATATTAATTAACAGTTTAGTTAAATTAAAATATATTCAGCAAAAGGTTCTATTTATGTAACTTTATGATATTATATTAATAAAGACTATTACAAAATAATTGTAGTCTATATATGATTGATATGATTAATTAAGTTTTAATTGATTAATATTTAAGCTTGAAACTGTTTTTATTAATATAATATATTACTTTTTAAAGGATATATATAGCTTTTATTTGTCATATATATATAATTTAAGATATAATCATAAAATGTAACAAATAGTAATATAAAAAAATTATCAATAATTTAGACTTTTATTATATTTTTATTATATACTTTATATATGTATATATATATAGGGTGGGCCAAAAGTTAGTATACTTTCCATAATAAAGATTAACAACATAATATATAGTTCCATAAGAATTTTATTTTCATAAAATGTACATTAAGATATTGCTTTAGCTTCAACATTTACACATGGAAATACTTAAAATATTTTATTGTTAATTTAATAAATTTTAATGTATATTTTGTGAAAATATAACTTTATTTACCTAAATTATACAGAGTATATTAACTTTTGGCTCACCCTATATATACACTCATATTTTTAATTATCTATTAAATATTTTTAGTGACTTAAAGTGTTTTTTCCAAATGAGTTTTATATAAATTTAGTCAATTACATGAAGTTTAATAATTTTTTTGCTTGTAATAGTACATATCCTATATATTATACTTTCAATATTATGACAGAAATTTTAATATAATAATTCTTTCTGGTATATTATCATTTACAAATTTCTATTATGATATTGAATATTATTTTATTATTATATAGTTTTATCAAATAAGCTTGCAGACCATATTGATATATTGGGTGATCATAATATATCCCAATATCTATGAGACCTTAGATGATTTATAAAACATTTATAGCCAGGAATTCACATTTATTGAGTACAAACAGATAATGTCTTCTTGAATTATATTTATTGATTAAATTTATTATCCTCTCTGATTGAATCCCTCTATCTGTTAATAATAATTAATATCTATTTATTTTGAAATATTATTTATTTCAAATAAGTAAATTTATGAAAAAACAAAAATGTCCAATATAAATTGAAAGATTGCATAATGTAACAAATACTATATTTATGATATAATTTTTATTGATTTACATTTATGTTCTTTATATTCATTATTTTTGTACTGAGTAGACTTTTAAAAGATTTCAAAATATATTTTATATTTTATATATAGTTTTACTATGAAATATCTGTTTAATATTTCTTCTTACATGATTTTAAATCTGCTGTTTTTTTATACATTATTGTCAGAAAGCAGTTATCCACATATCTTTGACATATAGAGATGGATAGATTTACCATTATTGGGTGTTACTTGTAATTCATGAATAATACAACTATGATACTAAATATATCATGTCAAATCCAATAGCCATTTTAGCAACTTGCACTATATTTAACCATGGTTTACTAAAACTTTACATTTGACAACATTAAGCCACACAAACTAAAAAAAGGTCAACTCATACGAGTATTTACATAATTTATTCCTAGAACTATTATACCTAATGTATGTAGTTATATCTATTTATACCAGATCCAAACCTATTATTCAAGTAGGTTTCATATATCAATTGTTTCTATTATGTATTAAATTTGTATATAATTCCATTGATATATTTAACTTTTATGTTGAACTTAGAATTTTTAATTAAGTAATTCTATTTTTAATGCATTATTATTATTAGTAGGAATATCTTTAAAATATTACAATTTTTAAAATATGCAAAATATATTTCATAGCCTGTATGACACATATTTATGTAAAATATAATGTTTTAACTATGTAAAAAAAGATAAAATAAAACATGAAATACATATTTATGTTAATTTGTTAAGCTGTTTCTTGATACAATTGACCTACAAATTGAAATATATGCTTCCTATTGCTTAGTTAATTGTGCTATTTTTTACTTATTATTTTAAAAATAAATCAAGTTTTAAAAAACGTTTAAATATATAAATTTATTGTGTCAAGCATTTCTACATTCTTTTATTCTTTTACATGTATTTATTAATACTTAAATTAATCTTAATCTATATATTTTAAAACTTATTTTATATTAAAATAAAGTGTTAACTATTTCATTTTGCTTCAATGTTTTGATTAATAATTTATATATTATTCTTATGCTACTTATTGTTAAAAAAATAAATAACATTAAAGTACTTTTTTTAAACTTATTAGTTTATGTTCAAATATTTAAAATTGTCAGCATTTTTATTGCATCTATTAGTATTTATAAACATATTTTGTGACTATTATTTTCAATATAACCAATGGAAATCATATTTTAAAATCTAGTTATAAATATTTCTTTATAATAGACATAGTGTTTAATAATGTTTTGGATTTATGCAAAAATTCAATATAATTAATAAGACGTTGATTAGAAAATAATCATATAGACAATATCATACAACAATGATAATGGTAACAGTCATAAAAATATTTGTAGTGCTTTTGAAATAATATTTTGTATTTTTAAAGTTTAACTTTTATATAGAAGTAAAGAAAGCGTTTGATGCAATATACTTGTGGTATTTTAATACACATATTTGGCAACAAGCGCTTAATTTCTATATTTAATCTAAAGCTGCTCTGAGCAAACCATCGATTTATAATTTAAATTTCAGTTCAGCAATGGAAGAATTATCAGCTCCTCGTGAGGTGAAAATTCTCGAAACACCGCAGGACATCCAAGAACGACGAGTGGAAATTTTGGGACGGTATGCCGCATTCAAGGACGCCACAGAAGAGCGGAAGAGAAATTTGGAAGAAGCTAAAAAGTAAGTTTAGCGTGTAATAACACAAACAATTTTAATTTGTGTTTTTCGTTATATATATCGATTGCAGTTTTAAGTAACCTACATAATATATACATATGCGTATATAATTTAAACTGAAAGATTTGGGGTTTACTTTTCAAAACACTTTTCTAAAGTGCGTAATAAAAACAGTTCAAGGAAGTAATACACACTAGGTTATAACTATTGTAGTAGTAATAGTTTTCTGTATTTTTCATGATCTCGAAATGGTTACAATGAGTGTGGATTATAGTATTCGATCTCAAATGCGCACGTATCTCGTCCACTGGGATCTAATCAAATTTGTCTCACGAAATTGCGAGGTTCTCTTCTGGAAACGATTGCTTTCAACCTCAATACAAATTCACCTACTCCCCTCTCTCCTCTTCTGTCCTCTCTCTATATTATTATACATAGGATATGCATAGGTAGAGCAATGAATATCTCCAACAACATTCACAACTAATCGTAAAACTTGTTGGAAGGAAATTGCACAGGAATTTGGAGTGTTGTCTCATATTTTACTATTTTTTCCCTTTTTATAATATACGACCTTCCTATCTCTATTACCAGCGCTGCCTACAAATTCTACGGGTATATATTCTTCTCACAATATCCACTTTTAGATACCAGGTCTTCAAACGCGATGCCGACGAGTTGGAGAGTTGGATTCTGGAAAAACTCCAAACTTACAGTGACGAAAACTTTCAAGATCTCAACAATCTTCAGGTATAAATAATGCGTTTTGCGGAGGAATAGAATGTCTCTCGCTAGTACTCTCCTTCATTCTTGTTTAGTGAGTCCGTAGGAATGTATATACTGCTTCTTTCTAGCCTTTACAGAAAAAATGTATAAAAAAGAAGGAAGTAATAACTTTGAGGGTTGGGAGAAGCCGTCATCCTTTACTTTCAAAACTAAGCTCTTCTATCAACTAACTCACCGTTATTAAATCATATAATATATCGTATTATAAAGGAAAACATTTTTTTTCACCGCAATTATAGTTCATCATTTGACAGTATATGTACCTATTGAATAATACCCTCACCAGCTAAAGCTAAGACCTCGGAAATATTTGAGCTGATCGCGGACTGAATTATTCGTTGACTTTGTAATATATTATGTATATATAACGATGAATAGCGCTCTTGAATCCTAGACTCGTTGAATAGCTTAGTAAGTCTGGTGCTGAGGTCGAGATGTATTTAAATAGATTTTAGCTCGTTCTGCGTTGAAGGAGATAAGGAAATAGAGAGGATGTTGGGAGGGCGATAAATTGGGTTTACGTATATAATAAGCTTTTAAATTTCTATTCTGGCTTGTCAGGTTTAGCGAATCTTGACGGGGTCACCATTGGTAAATATATCTCAGTCAGCTTAGTCGTCTACATTATTAAACAATTTCTTTCATACCTTAATGACAAATTGGAATCCACATACTACCATAGTAAAACAAATTCTAGTGTATTCTATAGCTTAATATTAAACAAATATATTGCAAGCTATACTATATATTGAATATGTATATATATTCAAAAGTGACCTATATTCAGAAAATTCTTTCAGGTGTAACTTTTCCGGATAAAATTTCAAGTTCATACCTTTCTCCCAGTTCCTAATTTTCTCTTTCATCCAGTTAATTTTAGAATTAAGCGAAAAGGGTGAACTAGATTTGTTCCATTGTTTGCACTTTTTGTTTCCAATTCATTGAAACTGTTTATTTTTCACTTGACTTATGTGTACCTTAAATCAACTGTATGTATATACTATACATAAAAGTAGAGAATTTCCTTCATATTTCTAAACTTGTTTGAATGTTTCACTTCGTGAATATCACAAGAAACAATTTTCTTTCATTAATAAATCGTAGAACTTAATAATTAACTAATTTGCGGTATAAAAAATGTTTAGTAAAACTATTTTTTTTAAATATAGCAAAAAAGCAAAAGAATTGCAAAAAAAGTAATTTTTACCTTTTTAGAAATTTTTTTTGAATTATGAAGGTCGATTAAATGTATTAGACAATAGACTTAATAAAATAAACCACTTTTAGAATTTTAATAGAATAAATGTATTAATTAAAAAGTGACCCAGCTTTCGATGTAACCAAGTGGTTTATCTTATTAATTTCTCACAGTGACAATGCTGTTTCTATCTGATTAATAGACACACAAATTGTAAAAAGACTTACGCGTAACCATTTTTGCTACAATACTTAATATTATTGTTACCTACTGTATGTTGTTAAAGTTTCGTCGCAATATATGATTTGATTATTGTAAATAATCATAAACAATCTTAATTTAGTCTAAGTACTGTATGTATAATATTTGATCTCTCGAACTCGAGTCTCCCATAATCAATGGAGAAAGGGGAGGCTTTGGGAACTTTAACCCCCATGATTACTACATTTAATGTTTAGCGGTCATTATTGTGTCTGAAATAATGGTGGTCATATTTGATCCCTTATAGCTACGGAGTTGAAATTTAGATTTAAGGTGGAGTTGCAATGTGCTGCCTAATAAACTCTATATAATTTCAAAAGAGTAATTCTTTTTCAATCGTTACTATCTGAAAACCATCTAATATTAGCAGATTTATGATCAAGAGATTTTAGCGTTGGCAAAATATACAGCGCAATTTGCTAACCTGTAGTTGGTAATAAAAAACAGGTATATATGTATAAAGCTACAAAGTTGACAAGAAACGTTTAAAGACTTTCAAAGAGATGGCTCTTTTAATTTGCTTTTTTGATACATCGCGAAGAATCAACATGCACGAGTTTGGATGAGAAACCAGTGCTTCAAATTATGCCAATGTAACACTTTTTGGTTGACTTTTAAGAGACCAATTTGATTGAATATTTCCCAGAAACTGACGAAGAGTTAGGCCTATTTTGCAAGATGCGATTGATCTGATGATCTGATAAACGATAAGATTAGTCAGTAAGTAAAGTTTACTAGAAATTCGAAGGCTTCCAGACTTCTCGCTTAATTTAAATAGTTGCGAAGATTTTAACATTCGAAAAGATCTGTATATTGACGATGTCGATGTCCATAGCAATCCAGTCAGAATTTATATTCTTCAAACATTGCTAAAAAGTCGCGAGCCAAAGTGGTTCAGTGTCATTGAATTAAAAAAACCGAGGGACGAGTCTAGTACTCATTGTTCACTCGCTGATCATGATTAATCTATAAGCTACTATGCAACTGTGGATGAACCTTTTCAGCCACAAACATAATGTTTTTCATAATAAAAACATGACATTCATTGCCTACACGAATGACCATATAGGCAATATATTCTGAATATATATTAAAGCTTTAACTGACGAGATTGATTTGATTTCTGTTGGAAACCATTTTATTCCTAAAAATAATAAACGCTATTATTCTTAAAGAAATTTGTTCTTAATGCATTTTAGTAAGTCTGCAACTTTTTTAGTAATCAGTATTCGCAATTTATACAATCTCACGTGCTGATATTTTAAATATTCTGTGTGCCAAAACATTATTATTGTATATTTGTATCAGTTTTTTGATTAACTATTTATATATACTATTACGTACTCACCCACGTATATTACATATGTATATATTATTGTTGGTATTGGTATGTACTGAAAAATACTTTTATTCCATTTTTCATGACTTATTCTTATGATTTAAATAATAATTTTTATAATATATGGGTTAACTTCTGAAAAATATAATATTATTTAGCCTGCCCAATCAAGTTATGATAAGAGAGTCTTGGAATTGGAGTTTGTAACCATTTTATTGTTTTTTACTACTTCTGTTTGCGAGTGATACAGAGTAATGTTCTGACTTGCTGATTCATTAGTTGATCTGTTGTGCATAAGATATTTAAATGATAAACATATTTCACTTTAAACTCTAGTTTGCCGGATTTGTATACAGATACATATATGCTTATGACTATTACATACATAGAGCGTTATAAGCAAACCTACCCAGCTTATCTTTTTCAAAGAGTGAGGCGAGCGATAATTCATATTTTGAATTTATATACTTCCCACTTTCTCTCTCTAGATTACTCTTACATATGTATCTCTATTAATCCTTGGGCAGGTATAATTAAATCTGTCAAACATAATATTTACAAACATAAATAAAATAATTTAAATATAATTATTATTATTGTTTTACAGTGCCCTATATTATTCAAATCATTTATTTTAGAATTTAAAGCTACGAAACAAAGTAATATATGTTTAAATTTTAATATGTTCTAATAAAATTAAAAGTTTAATATTTATAACATATTTATTTATCTGGATATATTATGTTAGGGAATATATATATTAACGAGTATATATTCTTCATTACGGTAATGTGTATATATATATATTTTGTCTGTGTCTGTGTTCTGTCAAAAGGAAGTTTTCCGTTTATTGTTTTATTTGAAAAAATTATATGTGAGAATATTTCTGACTTATAGGGTGAGGTGATCGAAGCTAGTCGGAGGTTTTTTACCACGACCATGATCGAAAACTCTCTATAGTCTAGTTTTTTTTATGTGATCAAAATAAGTCGCGGGTTAAAACACCTCGACCACGACCGAGGTTGTGGTTTTTTAA